>JAJHUR010089309.1:32013-59710 GCA_027495735.1 Lutjanus campechanus | reverse complement strand
CCCCCCCCCTCACTAACACACACACACACACACACAGACACGCACACAATGAGTCTCTCCAGTGAGAATAATGCATGCTTTCAGCTTATACTCTGAACTATCGAGGTCACTTCTTCCACATTATTTCTTTTAACCTTTTCTTTTTATGCACCTTTCTTCTTCTCTCGTCATTCTTTTCTTTTGATATCAGGCTTTTATGAAGCGCTGCTTTTATTAGGAGCGCAGCACAATAATAATATTGTTAATGGCTGTATTTTAATGAAATCTAATAATAAAAAAAAATCTCCTCATCTCTACTGCATGTTATAAAAGAGAGTTATAAAGTGGCTCACAAAGCAGTTATAAAACTGTCACCTCATAAAATCAACACAAAACTGGAGACAAAGTAAGCAAAACATAAAACATAAAAGCAAAGCAATAATAACAAAGTAACTGGAGAAAATGTCAATAATAGCTAACAGAACGTCATATCATCAAAATAAGAAAACAGATATTAATCATTCTGCTCGTTTAAACTGCTCAAAGGAGCGTTTCTCAAAATAGAAGTGAAGTGGTGGTCCAGGCCGAATCATTTGTTGTCTTAAACCTCAAATTTGGATCGAACAACAGTGATCTGAGGGTCTCTGTGAGTTAAAGGGAAACGCCAGTGATTTAGTACTCCATAAAGTTGGGAAACTTACAAGAGGCGAACTTAAAGAGTCATCAAAATTGAGACAACACTTGGCCAAGATATCCCGATTTTTAGTCTCTAGCTCCAAAAACACTGTGTGTAGTATTTCCCATAATGCAATTCAAAAGCTTCTTTCACTAGACTTGCCCTGCCTCCTAAATGCTTAAATCTTTTAAACTCTAATGCTGTGATATTGTCACATGAAGCACCAACTTGACGCTGTCTTTTTAATCTACAGTTGCACAGTACTCCCGTCCAAATAGGGAATTGGATCCATTAACAGTTTTAAATAGCTTTCCCATGTAACATGCGGTATGTTTCTGCATGATGATGTTGCTACATAAACCCTTGAGGTTGAAGGAAAATATGGCCACCTGTCAAAGTTAATACCAAACAAACAGGGGGCATCGTATCACCAGAGTAACCACTAACTGCTGCTCACTATACTCTCTGTTGTAACGCTCTTTGGCTGTAGTAATTGTCATTGTTGTGCTTGTGTTTATAGTTTTAACCATTACTGAGGTGGTTGTTAGATTTCTTGACACTGTGTGTCATAATTGCTCAAATTAAAAACGCAGGCTTTCTGTTAAAAATTATAAGTTTCAAGCCCAGGTTGAGATAACCCTGATGACATCAGTATGACATCACCAGGTTTATTTTTTCAAACGTTGGAAAGCTTCCTCCATGGCCACAGGAGACTTTACACAACAGTTTTCACAGGCTGAGTGGTACTCCTCCTGACGAGCAAGCTTCGAGTGTAAAATCAGTGGAGTGTCTCTTTAAAAACCCGTCCACAAAAAAGGTGATCAATAATGTCTTTCAAGCCATTCTGCTTGAAATGTTAAGCTTAAGAAATACAAATGCATTCCAGTTTCCCCTCACTGAGGTTTTTCTCAGCCATCACCAGACTGTCCTTGCCCGCTCTTTCTTCCCTCCTCCTCCTGTTTCTCACCACTCCCCTTCAAATTCTTTCTTTAGTTCTTCTCCTGCTTGTACAGGTTTTTTGATACACACGTCGATTTCTCACCTCTGAGATGTCTGAATGTGGTTAACTATCAGCCACGAGTTATTAGATGAATTAACACTTGAAAAAAACAGGCTGTGATATTAATGACACATGACACTCCTGAGCTCTATTTTTAATTAATCCCCTGTTTCCATTCCTCTCTGATAGGTCTAACACAGGTAGTCTGTTATTCCGTATGTCGAGCGTGTGTGCAGATTTGTGTGTTTGCATGTGTGTAAAAGCATCAGACTCTGCATAATTTACAGCCCATGCCTTTTCACTTTAGCACTACATATCTTCAGAACATGTGGCACCACAGAAGGTTTGTGTAACTTGTAGCCTAAAAGGTACAAAGTGAATTTACAGTTTGTGTAACGTTTCATCCAGAATCGTTTCTAAAATAGACACATTTTCTTGCTATAAAAGTAGTGTATGACTTTCCATTTTTACTTTGATTTTGCGCCAAGACCAGTTTGTTCAGTTTAGGGTTACAAATCCTGCATATTCTACCTTTAATGTTAAAGATAGCCTGACCCTGGTTGGAAATTCTTTTAGGAGTTGATTGTTTGTGTGTGTGTGTGTTTGCTGTTTGCCTGAAAACTTGATGTGAAATCTAGTATCTAGAAGTATTTCTCTATAATACTAAGCCTTCATGACTAAAGAGGCAACATTCACAGTTACATATTGGAAAAATATCGTTGTTGGTTGTTATTTATAAAGAGTTTAGCGCTCAGATTCTCCCCTAATCTGCTTCATCAGGACTGTGTGGGTGTGGTGTGATCAGTCTGGCAACATAAGCCAACAAACCCAACAACCAGCATCAATCTTAGACCAAATGTTGCTTAAGTCTGATTGGTGTGTGGAAATATGTGACATTTTTTCGCAGCTGAGCCCCACCTATTTTAAACCAATGAGTGTGCACAAAAAAAAAAAATCCCTTGTTAAATAGGCAGACCTGTTCTAACTTTATCAGAAACGTTTGCATTCATGTAGGATCCTGTCACTTGTAGTGTCAGGCTGATTGAGAAAATAGTTCTTTAGGGCTTTTAAATTGGACATCAGCACTAGAAAATACACGATCTTGGATCAGTAAATGCAACCTTTTTTATTGACTGTGCAGAACAGAAAAATGAGCCTCCTGGTGCAGAATTGAAGCCCAGTTAACTGAAAGACTGCTACATTTACATGCACCTCTAGTTTTTTTTTTCTTTTGTTTCCATTATATGCATGTGATGTGTTTAAAGTACATATGTTAGCATGCTGTAGTTGTGTAGGTCACAAACACTGTCCTTGCTTCCCAAAAACTGGAGGAGTTAGAGAGACAGACATAGAGCGAGCAGGCTTGGATGTCCTCTCCAGCAGCGCAGATGTCACTAAATAAAATATTTCATAATCCTGCCCAAATCCTCTAATCACCATGACAACAGGCAGCAGGGAGCCAGAGAGTGGTGGTGTGCGGACCCCCCTTCTTCCCTTCCCTCCCCTTCCCCACCTTTCTCCTTTTTCTTCTCCCTCTTTTTTTCCCCCTCTTTTTAGTGGAATTTGGGTCTACATTGTCAGATTTTTTCCCCCTCAATATTGCTTTATTTTCTTATCGCCTAAAGAAGACATCACATTGATTTTGGAGAAAGTTACTCTGGCAGAGTCAACTGAATCAGTCAGATGAGTAAGACACTCATCAATACTGGCACATTTCTAGTTTCCAGCAGTTTTTGTCACTTTTCTTCCTGAAGGGCAACAGTATCACAACTCGAAGATAGAAAAACCTCAAAGCTGGAGATGAGAACAAGTTTGAATTTGAATTTGATTAGTGAATACTTGCTGATTTTCTTCAGCGTCAGAGCGAGGCGGACACACACACACACACACACACACACACACACACAGACAGACAGAGGAGCACACACTGAAGGCCTGCTGGCTTCTGTACGGTGATAGGATAATGGAGGTGATGACCTCATGGGGTGAAAGGACCTGTTGCCTGGTAACAGTGTGGATAACAGCAAGAGGGGAGGGTATTCATATCACTAGCGTTGTGTGTCTGTGAGTGTGTGAGCGAGTGTGTGTGTGATATCGACCAGTGTTGCCAGGTAAAGGAGATGATGATAGTGGTTTAAAGTAGACAACTACACACCCTTGGGTGTGTGTGTGTGTGTGTGTGTGTGTGTGTGTGTGTGTGTCACTGATTTAGCCTATCACACAGGCAAAACACACAGTCACAGCCTGTGTAAACACTTCCTGCTGCTCAGTGCATTTCCTACATTTTACTGCTTCTTCTGCAGCTCATTTGACGGTGTGTGTGCGTGTGTGTGCGTGCCAGACATAAATAATTAACTGTCTTCTCTTTCTGTCTCTCTGCAGGTATTCGGCCCCAGATTATGAATGGGCCTATGCACCCACGCCCCCTGGTGGCGCTGCTGGATGGGCGCGACTGCACCGTGGAGATGCCCATCCTCAAAGATCTGGCCACCGTGGCTTTCTGTGACGCCCAGTCCACACAGGAGATACATGAAAAGGTATAAAAATAACTTTATCTGTACTATTGTAAAATCTAATCTGTAAAAAAAAACAGGATTAGGTTATTTTATTTTAAATCTCTAAAATAAAATACCTGCATCAACAAGAACCTGTAGCATTGACCCTATAACTTCTTATGAAGTCTTAAAGCCTTGATTGTTTGCCATGAAGACTCCCTGTTTATGAGCCCATTTTAGCGGCCTTTGTTTATGTTTGTAATTAACTTTAATTACTTCTTGTTGATTTGCAATCAACTTTATGTTTCCTTTATCATGTTGTTTCAAGCAATCTGGAGCTTCTAGACATTAAGTTTAGAGTGGATACGTTTCAAGTCTGCCTCAGTACTCAGCCAAGAAAAACAATATAAAGGGAAAATAAATGAAGAATTGAAACTATGATGTTGCAGGTGGTGGCAGCCGCACAGTAGGGCCAGACAGATTTCTGTCTTGCTACTGTAGTTTTCATTATGATTATTTATGTCACATATCTGGGATAAGATATTCTAAATTCAAAGTTGATTTACTTGCTTGTTTGTGGAGCTATTAGCCTGTGAAGGGAACTTTGGTTACATGATGATAATTATTTAAACAGAAGTTTCAGAAAGAGGTCGCACAGTGTGGGAAGGAAGTTTTTCGTCATCACAGTTGCCTCAGTGTTTCCTCTTGGTGGGAATTATTGGTTTTATAAAGAGTACGGTCTAGACCTGCTCTGTGTGAAAAGTACCCTGAGATAACTCTGTTATGATCTGGCACTATAGACATAAAACTGATGCATGACAAACAGCCTAAGGGTACTTATTTTGTACTTGCCCTGATAAAGGCCTTAATGGCTGAAATGTGTAAGCATGTTTTTAACTGCAAAGTAGGCACGAGTTAATAAAGACTTCATAAACTGTTAACTTCCTGAGCGGCTCTGAGGAGGTTTGAGGATCAACTCTGGATCCTCAAACTGAAGAGCACCAGAGAGACACTTTTATCCACACCCAAGCAGCACTCCTGCAGATTGTTTTGTGACTAAAACTGACTCTTCTGGAATGCTTTCCAGAAGATATAAAATCAAGAAAATTCATAGAACACGTGGAATGAAATAAGGGAAAGAAAAAAAAGAAACACTCAGATTTTCTGGAATTAATTTAAAGGATTAAGTGCACAGAGACAGAGAATATAAAACTAGAGGAGTGAACTCACTGGAATGCAGATCTCTACCAGGCAACACAAAAAGAATATTCACTTGTGACCTCCTTTGTAATCCACAACATTTTGATTAGTAAGTGTAATTTAATTGCAGATTTCCTCTCAGTACCAGTAATGTACTACAATTACACTTGTTTTTTAAGTTAATTACATGTAACTACTTACTTCCCAACACTGCTAGTAGCTGAGCCTTGCTGAGCATTTCTCCTCTTTAATTTCCTCCATTTAAAAAAAAACTATCAGTTTGAAAAAAGTTAAGTTGAAGATACTTTTATTTGCCAATTAGAATAAAATGCAACACTTCTTGTTACTGTTTCTCACTCTGGGTTGACTCTTCTTCCTCATAGTTCATATGTAGCTTATGTGGCCTTTGACATTATGAATGTGACAGACAGCAAAGATGTGCAAAGAGGAACTGAGACATTGTTTGTAAGTTTAACATACAGCACATGTACATGTTAGTGCCAGAATAGGTCAGCCCACATAATGTGGTACAGACTGTGCCGCTTGTAACACAAAAAAAAATGTTGTAGTACGAGGAAGAACTCATAAGCAGAAGCACACACACACACACACACTGTGATACTGACATAGTATGAACTTTGACTATGATTCTTGAATAATTTTCCTTCAGTTGAGCGCAGAAGAATCGTCTCTTTCCTCCGTCTTTGTCTCCTCCTCTGTAATGTTTTAATAATATTTCAGCCCACTGGCTTGTTCCACTCTCCCAGTTCAACTATAATGGTTTCATCATCACTGACTCTAATCCCACTGGGTGCTGAAGTGCTGCTTTGTTAAATAAGGAGGAGGAGGAGGCTGGTAATAGAAATGCAGTATAATTGTTCCGAGCCAGAGTGGGTGAAACATTTGTCTTATTTTACTGCCTATATGCTGGAGCCAGTCGGCAGCAATTTTCCAGTCCAAGCTGGAGGGTTTGTGTCTTCATACACTCTGAAACAGAGTAGGAGAGGTTACACTTCATGATATATCAATTTCAATGGAAATTCAACCTTGTTTTACATGCTCAAAACCTTTGCTGTTTTTTTTATTTACAATTAAAAGAGAAATCAGAAATATATTTACTGTAATTTAGCATAAAATGAACATGATATGTTGTCAGAGATTAAGGAAATGTGCTAAATCGAAATACTCGCTTCGCTAACAATGCTACAGCCACGCTGTTCTCCTTTGACATTTTTTTGTTCCTGGCTGGAATAAGTGTTTTTGTTTTCCCGTTTTCATGTAAAGAGTTCAAATTAGAGCCAAGTATTTGCAGAATGAGTAAGTGTCTGTTTATGAGTCACAAGAAATCAAAAATAATCGTTTAGAAGGAGTAGATGTTTATAACAGTTAAATTAGAGAAATGTGTTAATGGAGTTTGGCCGGCAGTCGCTGAACTCCAACTCCAGAGTGTGTATTTTCAGAGCACTGACTTTCGTTTTCAGGATAACGGGCTCGACTTTACGTTGACACACAACTGACAGTTACAAACAGTTGATCAACTTACAGTGTAGTCCTCACTCATTATTGTCAATTGCAATATTGCGCACGTCTTGCGCTCTTCCTCGTCGTTTCTGCAGCCTGTCTGAGCTTCCTTGCGTCTGGGGAGGAGGGGGCAGGGAGAAACAATTTCCTTCAACCAACGATCATATGTTAAATAGGATTTCAACCTACTGAATATTCCATCTATGGCTCTATTGCTATTTGGACTGCAGTATTTGAAAATGCAATTGTTACATATTGCTCCTTTAAAAAGCAGTCTGTTTAACTGATGATATGAATTTTAAGACTAAATGCAAAATAAATACTTGATTTTTGGTCTTTTTCTTCACTTTACCTATATCATATTAGTCTTTTTATTGCTGTATTAGTTCACACACACGCACACTCAGACACACAAACACAAGCAATCGCTGTCCAGAAAGATGCTCTCGTAGTTACACATTACACATACTGAGGACCCATCTGGGAGAATGGATGTTGGCAGCGTTCCCACAACTATAACTGCACAGCAGAGGGTACAGATGGGGCACTCTACACACACACACTTGCCAGCAACCTCACTGCAAGTTTCAGTAGTGAAGTACTGTTCACACACGAGTATATAAACAAACTCATACACCGAGCAGGCAAACAAAAGCACACTGTTGCTGTCTTTTTTCATGCACTGCCTGGAAGTGAGCAGATGAAATGATTGAGGGATCTGTCATCTCAGGAATGAGAGTAAACTGTAGTGCAGCGGTGATGTGCAAAACTGGTGTGGCCCCTGTTGAGAATGTGTTAAAAGAAATTTATTAGAAAGCACTTGTAGTCTATTAACTAATACAGTGCTGTCCTTGGAAAGATACGCGAGACTTTTGAATTGCAGACAGAGTGGTGTGTTTTTCAAGTGTCTTTGCTGTATCAGAACCACTGTTTTCATGAAGTGCAGCTGTTTTAGTGCAATCAAAGTAAAATTCCGCAACACATCTCAGCCACAGTGGAGAATGTAACTGAGAAAATTATGTGTATCTGGCTCATGCAGAAAACACTTCAACGGTCAGGACAAAAGAACGTTTCAAGAGAAATGGAGCATGTCAGTACTTTGTCACATAAGACTGGCAGTGTTTTGATTTTACTTCATTCATTTTGGGTCTTTTATTTGGTAGTTGACAGTGTAGTGATAGACAGGAAATGTTGGGGGAGAGAGAATTTTGGGGGGGGGCAGCTTCATGTTCAACAAAGCTGGAATTGAACCAGAAATGTCCCAGTTATGTATTAGATGCCTTAACCACACCAGGATGCTCAGTGTTTTGAATAATCTTAAATTTATGAAATCTGAATGATGGTTGTGGACTTTCTGCACCCCTCTTACACCTGGCATTATAATGGGATTCTGTATCAGGATATATTAGCCAGTGGAGGAAAATAGCCCACGGTCTTCATTGAAATCATGGACTTTTGTGAGTTGTTGAGTTAGGGGAAACTTTTGTGAAACACTGTTTATGACAAATTGTTAATTATTTGTCACCTCTTGTAAATCTGGCAAATATAATGCATTACTATGCATTTCTTGGTATGTAAAATATTGTGTCACTTTGTGCAATACCAGTGTGTAGGCTACTCTGTGACTAGGACAGATCAGCTGAGGTATTTCTTACTATATATTATTTATTTCCCACCCCTATTTCATTTTTCAGTTTCTGTTGAATAATGCTTATTTTGTCACTATCATAACACATAGAAGACATATAATCAGCTATTAGAAGCATGTTTATTTCAGCTTTCTCTTTTACTTGGTCTCTAAATTTTGTTAGCTAAAGACAAATATCTGTATCAGTGTTATGTTGTGTACAGATGGCAGCACGTTGTGTGGATTGTGTTTACACCTACCTACCAAGATGTGAACACAATGCGAGCCAGACTCCCTTCAGATGTGGTCAGGCAGATCCGATCACTTTCTGATCACGACACATTTACACCTTGCATTTGCATGCGTTTTTCCTTATCTGGATAATGTGTCCCGATACAGATAGCATTTTGATAGCAGCTGTAAATGTGCTTTTAGATTTCATGTCTGCATGGTTTTCCTCATGTGTCCCTACTAAATCCATTGCACACTCCTCAAATTTGCCCTTAATCACTTGAGAACCCCTGAGGTACACCAGTGTATTCAAATTTCATTGCACTTTGAGACACAGAAAATAATTTCATACCAGAGCTTTTCAAAACTTTCTACTGATGCTCAGTAGCCTGTGATCCTAGAACAAGAGATGCAAAATCCACAGAGGAGAGAACACAAAGTGCTAACAGGAGTCTGATAAACATTGTGGTTAATGTTTAAATACAATTTATCAAATAATATTATTGAATTAGTTTGTCTTTGTTTCAGAATGTGGGCATCATTTTCATGGAGTGGTTTGATATTTTGAGAAATTTGCCTTTTCACTAAGAGTTAGATGAGAGGAATGATACCTCTCTTTATGCCAAGATAGAGCCAGCAGGCAATTAGCTTAGCATAAAGACTGAGAGCAGGTGGGAGAACTTGTCTCAAAAATATGAATACCGCACCTGCTAAACTCACGATTATTTGTTTTATGTTTATTATTTTTGAGAGCATAGCAGCAACTACAAACAAACAACAAACACACCATGGAAAAGAGGGAAAAAAACAAACAAACACAGCACATCCTAGGTAATGACAATAGCCACAGTCATAATTAAATTACAGGGTTTGTGCAGGTGCTAGAAATCCTTAAAAACATTTTCATTTTAATTTTGTGTTTACAAGCTTTGAAAAGTGCTTGGATTTTGGATAAAGTGCTTGAAACTGCTTGGAATTGCAATCACATTTCTTTCATAATAAATTTCTACCTGGCTGAATAGTTTGTGTTTTAGATAAAGAAATCAAATAAATGTGAAATTGCCTCAGCCTGGATGCTTACAGACACGTGAAACATTTTGAAACATGAAGGAGCCCTGAAATTAAGTATAATGTAGTTTTACAAATGTATATATTGTATTAAAAAAAAGGAATACACAGCCAGGTGCTTTATATTGGACACAACATGTTAGTCCTTTCCCTGAAAATATTTCAGCACATGGTCCCAGATCCTATTTAATACAACCCTTTCTATCTTCATTATAAAATCTCAGTGTCTCCAGATGTAGTGTTTGCCATTTCTTCTAGCCACAAATCATACGTCCAATTTCCACACTTGCAAAATTAACTTTTTTGCAGTCACCATTCCAAACAGAACAGCCATATTTTCATACTTATTGGCAAAAGATAAGGAAGTGGTTGCTCCAAAACTTTTAATTATTGTTATATATTCAAGCTATGTAACACCCTCTTAAACCACAAATGAATCACCATGCTCAAGTATTTAGTTAGAGCTGTGTAAATGTAGTGTAGAGTAAGCCAAGTGTGCTGCCATTGTCCTGGGGTTTATGTGTTTTGCAATATTCATGATTCCTTGCTGTAGGTAACAGCCGTGTGATGGTGGCATGCCAGCCTAAACTGCTGAAGAGTTCTTAAACTAATTAACACAATACAAAACCCATTTGCTCACTTTTTCCACTTCATGTAAACTTGCTCTCAGCTTATATTCCTGTTGCTCAACGGTCCGCTGTGATTTCTGTCCTTTTCCAGCTCCGTCTCCAGCCAAGCCTGCTGCTGGCCTGCTTCACTTGAGTAATGAGATTAATGCATGAGGAGAGCTTTAACCTTGAATTCAGCATCCAGCTCCCACTTCGGCTAGCTCCAATAAAAATGTAGTATGGAAATTCATGGCTCTGCTAATCTGGCTGGATTAGGTTAATTCAGTTAGCGGGTTGTGAATTTAAACCTGTTGTTTAGCAGCTGTGGCTCGCAGCAGCTACTTGCTTATGCTTTATGAGTTTCTCAGGGGCTGTCAGTCTACTTTATGGTCCTGCCTGAATCCACTCCAACCCTGTTTGCGTACAGTCTGAATGAATTGATTGTGACGAAAACCAGCTCTGGCAAGCACTCATTATAACCACACAGACAAGCACTCATATTTTAGAGCACATAAACAATCAATTTGCATTTAGATGAAGAATAGTGGACATAAACTTAGGTCCAGGAAAATGCTTTCTTATTCACATTGGCCACAAGAAGTTGCTCATACATAATGTGGGAAACCATCTGAATATGAATGTGGGGATGGTATTGATTAAGAACAAAAAGACTTTGTGATCATAATATGAATGCAGTTTCCAATTACCAGTTTTCATCCAGCAGCTAATGCTGGTAGGGATGCATTATAATATCAGCGTCAGTCGATAAAGGCTTTATGAAGTTAAATATCGGCCTGAAATGAACATTTCTGCTGATAGCAGGCCGATAAGATGAAGCTTGAATTGTGATGTGAGTATGTCTGCTGTATGTTTTTTGAAGTGGTTTTACTATATGATAGACTGTATTATTTTAGTCGTCCATGGGTGCTGCCATTGTTGTGTGGAACTTTGAGTCGTGTTCCATTGTGCTTTTTCTAGTGGGAGGTTGGAAAATTTTTGAGCTCCAAGTCATTATTCTGATTCCTGTTATGACAAATTTGTGAAGAGCAAAGATATTTTCCCAGAAACAGTGTACATTTTGAGAAGTGTTGCATTTTATGTCTTTATCTGCCACTGTGCCGTGACAATAAGAGTAGACATCATAGTATTTTGATCCCACCGTAAGAGAAATGCTGCAAACAGGTCGAAAAAATCTGCATATATCGGTATCTGCATCAGTAATTGGCCACAATAACTTGGAAAATATCAGACGTGGGCAAAAATCTATTTTGTACATCTCTAAATCAGGGTCTCCCAAACTTAATACACAATAGATACATGGTAGACCACAGAATCCCAAGGATATTGTCTTTTAATTTTTAATTTATTTCTATGTTTGAAGAAAATAGTCTTCGTAGATAATCAGTGATCAAACTAGGATCACTATAAATTGCAGTAAGTCCTAACACCCAACCCTCTTCATGAAAGTTAAAACAGAACCTACAACCTCCTCAAGGAGCCCTGTTGGTCCCCAGATTAAAAAACACTACCCTATGTGAAAATGAAATACTGATGTAAATAAGACAGTGATGATGATGATGATGTGTCTTATGTGTCCATCAGGTGTTGAACGAGGCAGTAGGGGCCATGATGTACCACACCATCACCCTGACCAGAGAGGACCTGGAGAAGTTCAAGGCGCTGCGAATCATTATCCGCATCGGCAGCGGCTACGACAACATCGACATCAAGGCTGCCGGAGAGCTCGGTGAGACGGAGGGGGGGCAGATGTAGACAAAAGAGGAGGAAGATGGATTGATAAAAAGAGAGGTTGTTCAGAAGCAGACAGTAATCATATGCTGTGAATAATGAACAAGGAGGAGTCGAATCTGCCCATATGGCTCATTCAGTCACCACCACATGAGAAAAAATAAGAATAAATCAACAAAAAACAGAATTGATGCATTATGGATAAGTGCTCCCGCTGGATGTGGGCCAAACCAAACTCTGCTCGCTGTATTGACTTAACATAAGCAACATATGTAACAGGAATTATTGCATACTGTAAACAGAATATGTAATGTAAGTGTTTCTCATCCAGAGCAGATGCTCCAACTGATATGAAACTCTCCCTCTGATTCCCATTTGGCCCCGTTGGCATATGTTTGGTATGAGAGCAGGATTTAGTGTGATATCCTAATTATTGTCGCTTGTGGTAATACATTTCAGTATGCTGACATGAATATTTTTTGAGAAATGTTCTTTTCATTCGCATAATTAGCAGATATAATTATCATCCTATCCTTCACAGTTCAGTTTTATACTCAGTGCATTTTTAGTTTGTAGAAGGTCATAAAGAAAATACATTCCCTGCCAATTATTTGGTGAAATAAAAAGCTCTTCAAACAGCGACAGTAATTATAGCCAACTATTAAAACTATTAAATCTGTGAAGTAATTGTGTCACTTTTCATTTGAAGTATCTGTGTCATTGTCATCTTTTGAGCTTCAGTGTTTAATTTTTCTCTCCTATCTTATCTTTTCCAGGCATCGCCGTGTGTAATATTCCCTCAGCAGCTGTAGAGGAAACAGCAGACTCAACACTTTGTCACATCCTCAATCTGTACCGGCGAAACACCTGGCTCTACCAGGCTCTCCGGGAGGGCACGCGGGTCCAGAGCGTGGAGCAGATCCGGGAGGTGGCGTCGGGGGCGGCCAGGATCCGAGGAGAGACGCTCGGACTCATCGGATTTGGTGAGCTTCTGCTTTGAGGTTTAACTGCAAGAGGTGTCGAAGTTTTCTAAAACATCGGCAGGTCAAAATGTTGGTATTCAGAGTGAAGAGTTAATGAGAGCATATACAAACATATGTGGGAGTGTTTGTGCTGCAGGCAGAGCTTCAGAATAAATGTCCAAACTTGTCCTGCTAATTGTTTTGTTCATACCCAGAGGAGAGTCGGCAGTGGGTTGTTGTTGTTTTGTTTTGTTTTTTTGGTTGAGAGCAGTTCAGACACTAGAAAAAGGGGCAGCTTCTTTTAGATGTATTACAGTGTAACCTAAGTTATCTGCCCATTTTCACATTATGGGATGAAATGTTCTTCAAAGTAACTTCATTTTTGCAGGCAGCTGCTTGATTCTGATAATCAGCTTGGAGCGTTAATTGTCCTTTTATTTTGTTTTTACTGTTTCACGGTTGTCAGTTAATTAACACAGTTGATTTAACCCACTTGTCTATATCTGTCTCTACTTTTCATAGTTCAATCTATTAGATGTCAAAAATGGCAAAATAGCACTAGCAGCTCTATGAGGCTGCACTGTGATGCTTTGAGCTAAATGCTACTCTCAACATGCTAACAAGCTCACAATGGCAAAGATATTGACCTTTCCTAAGTCCTGCTGTTTTTGGAACCTCAGCCAACTTTCTCCTTTGCTGTTTCCTGTACTTAGATATGTTATGTGCCAAGTTTCTGTGTTGAAAAGAAAACAAAATTTTAAGTTAGCTAATGTTAGCAAAATGCTTGCTAATCTTTGTCAGTCTTTAGGTAGCTAGTGTAAGGGTTCAACGAAGGGATTGTAATTCATCCTGAGGGGGACGTGAATGTTTGAACCAAATTTCATGGCAGTCCATTCAGTAGTTGTGTAGAGACCGTTCACTCAAAGCCACTAATATCAACCTCATGATGGCTCTAGAGGAAAAGTCAGTTATTAGATTATTAGGATACATCTTCTGGAAAATTATTAATCAATTATGTGTGTGCTGTTACACTGTATGCAGCATAATAAAAATCTTGTACGCTGGTCTCTTAGTCACAGAACAACAGTAAACAATTTTAGAAGTGTAGTGTATTGTGAGGTTGTATGTATGAGGGAGCTTTAAGTATACCAGATGGGAGCCAGGTTAAATAATAAGGGATGGAAGCATTTTCCAAAGCCTTGAGTATCAAAACTAAGCTACTAGACTGAATTGTCTCTTAGCCTGTGCTTACACTCTGTCTCTGCCCCCCCTCAGGTCGCTCAGGCCAGGCGGTGGCAATGCGCGCCAAGGCGTTTGGCTTCAACGTGATCTTCTACGACCCCTACCTCCAGGACGGCTTGGAGCGCTCGCTGGGCGTTCAGCGAGTCTACACGCTCCAGGACCTGCTCTACCAGAGCGACTGCGTCTCCCTGCACTGCAACCTGAACGAACACAACCACCACCTCATCAACGACTTCACCATTAAACAGGTGGGGGGCCTTTAGTGCTGAGGAAGATCCAGAAATCAATTGTATATCTTTCGAATGTGAGCCTCAGCTGATGTTAAAAAAAAAAGAAACAGATTACTCCCTCACATTAAACATGACCTGATCAAATTCATTAAAATTCATCAAAAATTGATAAATTCCTGGAAGTTTGTTGGACAGCTTTAAAGGGATAGTTTTGATTATTTGACATGGGGCTGTATGAGGTACTTATCAATAGTCAGTGTATTAGCTACAGTAGATGCCAGCTGGCATGCCCCCAGTTTGGAGATTCAGAGAGGGGCACCACCACAGAAGCTAAGCAATGACCTGCCTTGACAGGGTCATCAAAGGTCCAGCTAAAGAAAATCACTGTCAGTTTAAGTGTACACTATATTTATAGTATAATCTCTTTACCTTGTTGTCAGAGAGTCTTTTCTGGTGGGAAACCATTAGCAAAGGCCACCACACATCAGCCAAATATTGCACTCTCTAAACAAACCAAACTCCATTGACAAAATCAGTCATTTTAAATTACAGAACACAGGAGTTCCTGGTTCACTGCAGCTGTGATGTGTTTGTTTGTTTTATTGAGTGACTTTGGTGAATCCTAACTCACCTTTTAAAACACCTAAGTCACACAATTACACAAACAAACAAACAGGTCGAGGCAGTGGTAGACCAGAAACGCCAGTGTTCTGTAAGGTAAAATTTCTGATTTTGCATGTGGAGTTTGGTTGGTTGGTTTGGAGAAAGCGATATTTGGCTTATACAACAGCTGTTTGCTGTCAGAAAAGACTGTCTGTAAAGTAAAGCAAAGCAGTAAAAATATTCTAAATATAACGTATGCTTGAAATGATATTGATTTTTTAAGGTGGACCTTTTTTAAGTGGCTAAAAAATCCTTTTGTTGACACTGTCCACACTCTTGCACACTCTTCCTTGCTTCTCCTGACTGGCGGCGTGCCGACCAAACTATCCCTTTATCCCTGCAGACTGGCAGCTGACTTGTTGGCTGCTGGCATTTCTTGGCGTTTCTTGGCTCCTTTGTTCTCCCTATCATAGGATGTTTAAACAACCCTTAAATAAGTGGGAAGATACAAGGAACAAGCACATGCAAAGAAACACTGGTGGACAGTTGGCGTGGATGGTGGTGGGACATCTTTTTGCGTTATTGCCTGTAATGTGGTGGGAAGACTCGCTGTAAGCAGTCTGTTCTTCCTCACAGTTTCTGTTCTTTCATAACTCAGGTCAGTGTGACCCAAGCATTGCCAAAGTGTGTGTGTTTGTAGTGGGTGTACGAGTATGTAAGTGTTCTTGACTGAAAATGAGCGAAGCATGCTGATTTTTAAGGTTGAAAAAATATGAATTGTGTCATTTATCACTCTGCAAATCACTAAAATCTAACATTCTTATATCATATCCTGGTAAAACGAGCTTCTCTCAGCAGTCAGATGGTATAAATGTATACACTGTTGTGTAATCCAACATACTATATTTGTAAAGTCCATGATATGTTTGTGCACTTGAACACCACACCTATTGTGAGCTGCCAATAAAGCAGTCAGTGACGAGCCAAGGAATGCTTCTGACCGACCGAGTCACAGTTGCCAGCTGAGTGGGCTGCCAGGCCAGGCACGGTGAATCAGCTGCTAGGCTAATCACAACATTCACTTTAAACCCCGAATTTAG
Organism: Lutjanus campechanus; assembly: GCA_027495735.1. Taxonomy (NCBI): domain Eukaryota; kingdom Metazoa; phylum Chordata; class Actinopteri; order Lutjaniformes; family Lutjanidae; genus Lutjanus; species Lutjanus campechanus. Next base: position 43,419 of record JAJHUR010089309.1, on the reverse strand, counting down.
CGGTTTATGGTTTGGGGACCAGCTTTATGTTTCCTAATGGGAGATGAGTCCCCATGACAGGTCTGTCTGAACAGATTTTTGTCCCCCTAACAGGATAAATAAAAGAAACACTCATGAGTTATCCTCTTAGTCTTCTTTTGTTCACTGCTGCCACCTGGAGGATATACGTGGAACTGCAGGTTGTGGTAAATTTGATGTATAGCTGCTGAAACTGACACCTGCCTCCAAACTGAATATGTTTTCACAGTTGTTATATCAAGTTCAATGCAATGCATCTTAATCTGCAACATCTCTGACATGCTAGTTTTCTTTTAAACCCTGAAGAGCTTCTGTGAAGATGAGGGGATTAGTGTCATTTAAATGTCCCCTTTTTTTGAAAAGCCTTTTGTTATCTTGTCGTTCTTTATTTGAAAAGCATTTGTTTTCCCACTGTATTGTGTTTTGTTTTTTAAAGTCTTCCCACGCAGCATTGAGCCAATGAATGACAGCGTCCCTGGGTGTGCAATCTAAAAACCACACATGTTGGTATGTCGAATGATGAAGTTATTATTTAGAATAAAATAGATGCTGTTCTGCTCTGTGTGTGTGTGTGTGTGTGTGTGTGTGTGTGTAGATGCGTCAGGGTGCTTTCCTGGTCAACTCGGCACGGGGAGGTCTGGTGGATGAGAAAGCTTTGGCTCAGGCCCTGAAAGAAGGCAGGATACGGGGAGCCGCCTTGGACGTCCACGAGTCGGAGCCTTTCAGGTGTTTATGATCACCTTCAGCCTCTTATTGAATCAGTGTTTAACCATTAGTCTTTAATCATCAAATCAGTTCACCGTGTAAACTTGTAGACTTGAGTGTTCATGATTAGAATCCCTAATATGTTCACAAGGGTAATAGTAACTGCTAATATAGCCTAATAAATGAGGGTATGGATCGTCAAACCCCAGTTATTTCAAGAAAATCAAAAGAAATTCCCTACCCTCGTATATCTTCTTCAAATTATATGTATTGGTTTCCATTATTTAACAAGGCAGTAATCGATATAAGAACAGAGCAATCAGCAAAGCAAATACATACACAACAACATTTGCATTGTTTACAAACACAAAATATATAAAATAAAAAGGGTCTCACATCACATCCAGAGGTACATGGCATTAAGTATAGGGTGCCAGAAATCTGACCATTCTGGGCATGACTAGAATTGATTAAATAAAGGGGCTGATTCAAATTTACAACAGGGGCAGGTATTAGGGAATATCTTTCCAAGTTTTGCCCCAGGCCAATAAATACGGTGACTACTTTAAAGTGTATAAGACAGTGCCTTGCACGGAATGAAGAGGAGTGGATCCTATTTAGAATAGACTTTCATGTGTCCTCATCACATTCTTCCCCCAGGTCCTTCTCCCATAGTACCTTTAAAGGGGTTGGTGGATTCAGGAGGTTATTAATGATTCCTCTTATTATTAATATGCCTTATTAAAGTGAAGAATATCCTCTGGAGGGGTTTCTATGGGTATATTGTGGAATCGGGGTGTGTTTTTGCATACAAACTCCCTAACTTGCAGATAGTGAAAAAATTGAGATGAGGATATCTTCAGCTTTTCTTCCAGCTGAGCAAATGAGGCAAACATGCCATCAGTGTATAGCTGTGATAAAGATAATATCCCAGATGTTTGTCAAACCCTAAAAACGAATTGTTTCCACATCCCGAGTGAATGCTTCACCTCTGGGTTATCAACATTTTGATTAATTCAGTCACTACACCTGCCCTGGGACTACAGTTGAAAATTAGCCATGATGGCTAAACTGGCACATTGACAGAATTGTTTATTATTGTGCACTGTCCCTGTAACTTTAAACTTTATAGATGAATAAATAAATAAATGCTAAAACATACGTACTTTGACCAAAATGCAGTTGTTCAGATTTGAATACATAATATAAGGAACACTAGTGGGAAGCTACAGAATGATATTGAAACACCGAAAAACTTTATAAATTAATGGACCTGCTGTTGTTTCTGTTGTTTCTTTCATCTGCTGCTGAACAGTTTTTCCCAAGGTCCCCTCAAAGACGCCCCCAACTTGATCTGCACGCCCCACACCGCCTGGTACAGCGAGCAGGCGTCACTGGAGATGAGAGAGGCCGCCGCCACAGAAATCCGCAGAGCCATCACTGGTACGGAGACGTCTTTGATTGCACACAATCCCACATTTTAGTTCCTCAGCTCACCAGTGTTCAATCTTGCCCCCCGACGCAGGCCGTATTCCTGACAGCCTCCGAAACTGCGTCAACAAAGAGTTCTTTGTTACCACGGCACCCTGGGGAATGATGGAGCAGCAGCAGCCCCAAGTTCACCCCGAGATCAATGGTGCCGCCTACAGGTAGGAGGTGGATTTATGTGAAGGCTCTCTCGTCGCACAGAGATCACCTGTGTCATCTCAGCACCTGCAACACATGGGGGAGGGGTAGTCGAGATGTTCAAATGTCTGTTTGTCACAATTCTGACTTTCTTTTCCTGAATATTAGGCTGGGTCCTAGTTTTTGTGGCGTATTTATACGTAGAACTTGGCCCAAATGACTTTGTCCCTTGTTAAGTTTAGGCTCTGCGTTTCTCAGTCTTTATATTGTCTCAACCAGAATGAACTGCTTCTCTCACACAGCCGAGTGAACCAAACCATGGTACAGGCCATAGCAACGGGGGGAATGCAGGACAAATTATATACCTAATTCTCAACCAGGTAAATGAATGCTACCACTGCTGGCCCACAGGCCAGAGCAAATGAACTACATCATTAATAAAAAACCAAATCCCATTCAAATCTGTAGCCTTTTTCTGCTTCACACTCTAACTCACATGTCCTGTAACTGTACCCACTCTACCCAGCATCTCATCGATTCCCCAACCCCCCTCTCCCACGAGCACCACCACCACCACCACCACCCTGAAACAGAAACAGACACACAGCACACAGGATCACTCTAATGTGGGGCATTTTTAAAGATGTGTTACAGACATTTGCAGTCACATATGATGCACTGGAAATCAAAAGAAGAACAAGATGTCATTTTTCTTTATTCAGCATTTCGACACATTCACAACAACACATCGTAAGGATGAAAGTAGTGCAATGATTTGTGTTTTTTCAGAGTATGTGAGGTAAAGACAGAAAGTAAGAAGGTTGTTGTGGAGGTTTTTTACTTAAAGTAGAGGAAGAGGATGTGGAGTTATTCTACCTTGAGAAGTAAAGAAAGAAATAGATACTCCTGTGGTGGAGACTGTGGTAAGGGCCTCTCACCATAGTTTATCAAGAAAAAGCTTAAACATTTGTAAAAGCTGTAAAACAAATCTGGGATTTTATTATAATTATCAGTAGTTGTATTTGCAGTAAGAGCTTCCCTCCACATCATTCCCCTTTTCTCTCTCTGTAATAAAGCAACACTTCACCCAAATTATTAAAAAACTCAGTAGCACTTCATAGGTACACAAATTATCCTGAAGACATACATGACTTCATGCACTGATGAATAATATATGATTAATGGTGGCATCAATTGAAATCACTATTAATCATTTGTTGCTTTTGCATACATGATACATATACATTTTATTTTCCTAAATAAACAACTCATAACTGAGACGGAGTCCAAATTATGATTTAATTTGCATATGCATTTTTTCCAAGTGCATGCAGTGAAGGGCTGCCTTTATTTGAAGAGCCACAAACATAATGAAGCCATGAAGAAGTAATGCTTACTTAATCATGATTACAACACTGGAATTCAAGAAAATACACTGCTGTCACTGCTCCATGTTTTGGCTTGTCCCTTCAACTGCAGACTTACCTATGAAGAAGACATGAACATGATTAACAATTCTGAAATCATGATGATTGAAAATACCTTACTTGTTGCATTAATTGAATTACTGCTCTTGCATTGAGTCATACATAAATTTTGAGTACTTTACCTCATAGTTCATGAAGTAACATAAATAAATTCATCCTTTTTCATGCATGAAGTAATGTATGAATTAATGATAATTCATGTACCCTGACTACAGTGTTATAAAAAGTCTGTTTTCTCACTTACTGGAGACATTGTTTATGGAAAGAGATGTTTGTAATTGTTTAAAGGCAATTTTTCAACACAATGAAACAAACAAAATTCCATTAACCTCTATTGTATTCAGTTGGTAGCAATCTGAATCTCAGAGACTGGCATTTTAATGCATGTGAGAGAGGTTTGCCTTCAGGGCTGCCTACCAGAAAGCCTTAACCATTTCCCTAACCTCGACCCTTCTGGCAGCTTCTCCCATTAGCCATTGTAAAAAAATAAAATAAAATGGGGGCAAGTGAGAAATTATGTTTTTGGGTTTTTTTTTGGCAATTTGGGTGAGTGGCCCTTTAAAGTCCTTCCCTACACCAGATTAGGACTCCTAACATTCACATTTGTTGCTTCCATGCTGCCGTACTTCTTGCCATGTTTAACCATTTCTAAATGCGTTGTTTCATAGAGGTGATGATGCCTAATGAGTCCATTCAAATTAAGATGTTATTATAGGTGTTTAGATTCTCTTTAATGTTTATTTGCTTTCCCAAAAATATCTCATCATATATATAATTTGTTTTAGAGGACACAATTTTTCATATTTTATGTGGTGATTTTGGTATTTTTATACTCTGCTTATAATAAACAGTTACTGCAGACAGTAATGATCAGGAGCAACACATATTAGTTCCAGCTTTGTATTAGAAAAAAACATTGGTTAATCAAATTGATCATTGATCAGCCTCTGAGTAGCAGTAATCTTTAAATAGAGAAATAAACAGAAAATGTTACCTTCAGTTGAACAGTTTTCCGTCGCTCTTCATCACGCTGATCATGCTGATCACCTCCTGTCCGTCTTCAGATTCCCTCCTGGCGTGGTGGGCGTCGCCCCCGGTGGAATTCCTGGACCTATGGAGGGGTTGGTGCCCGGGGGAGTGCCCATCGCCCACACCCTGCCCCCCGGTACCCATCCGTCACAGGCCACCTCCCCCAACCAACCCTCCAAACATGGCGACCCCATGAGAGAGCACATGACTGAGCCGTAGGACTGCTGCTGCTGTGACCGAGTTCAAGGGGGCTAAAACCTGATGTAAACTAAAAAAAACAAAAAAAACCCAGCGACCGACCAACTCAACCATCCAACTGTAAGCTTGACTTCAGACATCTGAATCTACCAGCAGACTGCCTGCCTGGCAACGTGTCACAGTTTTCTTTTTGTATGAAACCACTACGCCCAAGTGAGGACAGTGGATGTTACTGCCACACTGAGATGGGACTGACCGTCAAACTCATGCGCCGAAGATCTGAAACCTTTCCACCCCCCCCTATCTGTTTTTGGTCATCATTGATTTTTGGTTTTATCCTTATTTTTGAGCATATTTTAGGGCGATTCCTCCTGACTTCTGGGACATGTTGACATTACCACATGCAGGATGGAAATCTGCCCCGCCCTCCCTGATTTAAAGGAAGCGTTCGGGGGGACTTCATAAACAATCCGTCGAGCCTCAGATTCCCCTCCTTTGTCAGTTTCGCCCATTTCAGCGCAAACATGTCCTGTGTTATTTTGTTGGGGTTTTTTTTGTTTTGTTTTGTTTTTTTATTTTCTTCTGTTTATCCAATATTCTGTGTTTCTGTTGCAAGTGAATATCTGTTTTTCTGTTCTTCAGTGTGTGAAAATGAATGGATTTACAGTTACACGTGTGTTTAGCGGACGAGAAAAGTCAGCAGCATCTGACATCTCCATCAGAAATCTGGACTCTGGACTTGGTGGCCCCTGAATGTAGAGACAAGATGCGGGGCAGCAGATGTGGTTTCCAGTTCCAGGAAGAATATTTTGGCTTATGAGGTAAAAATGACCCTTTTCAACCAAAACAAAGGAAGGAAAAAGAAAAAAAAAAAGACTTGCATTCATGGTTAGATATTGTATGTTGAGTGTGTCACCTCAATTAAATATTGCTGTTGTAAGTTTTCTAACTCTGCCAAGCTGAGGTACCTACAATATTTGGTTATTGTTCCAAATAATATCTGGTTGCATCCAAAGGACCTACAGTGTACACTGCAGCACCAGCTAGCGAGGTAGAAAAGTGTTTGGAAAAACAAAAATCTCTTACTGACTCAGGAAAAAAATATTAACCTTCAAATATGTCCAAATCTAAACAGAAAACAAACCAAGTCTGGATTATTGCTTTTCATGTCTCCACCTCTTTCTCCATAGTGGTATTTTTTTTTTTTATATATCAAATGTATGTTTTTTGATGTTTGAGGTTTTCAGTCCTGTTAGATTTGTATTGCCTTGTTAAATGTTCTTATAATCATAGTCTTACGTGAGCGACCCCGCCCTCTCCTCTTTATAGTTTCTTTGTTTTTTCTGCTCTGATGAAAGCCAGCTGTGGCTCTTGGAGGCATCGGGCCCTCTGTGAACAGCAGCAGCCACGTCCATCCCCTTTTAGCCCCACGACGTTAGCAAGAGATGGCTGCTAGCAGATTGTTTGGTTTTTAGTGTGAGTATTTGTATTTGTTTCTTGTACAAGGTGAACATATAGCATACAGTGCAGCTGGAAACAATAAATAAAACTTACTGTTCTGATTGATGATTGGCTCTGTGAAACATTTGTGGGGTTTTGATGTCCCTGGACACTTTTTAAGTTTAATTTAGAGGACCAGTTTGTAGGATTCAGTGGCATCTAGTAGCGAGCTTGCAGATTGCAAACACCTTAAGTCACTCCCCTCTTCCAAGGGTTCAGGAGAACCTACGATGGCCATGAAACTTGTGCAAAACAAAAGGCTGTATCTCGAGCGTTTGTTTGTTTGGTTTGTCTGTTCTGGACTACTTAGGAGACACGGCAGTGGAACATGGTGGACTCCTTGGAAGACGATCTGCACCCTCTGTAGCTGTAAATGGCTCATTCTAAGGTAACAAAAACACAATTCTTATTTTCAGCTGTTTATACACTAAGGAGACACACAGACATGAAAGAGATTTAATATTGGATGAGTTGGACCCAAAAACAACTCAAAACGAATGTTAATGTTGCTCTGTAACTGCTGGACGCATACATGTAGGCAACAGTTTGCTAACAAGCAATTCTGCAAAAAGATAGTTGATCGTAATCAAGGTTGTGAAATACTGATGATTTGAGAATGTGACTCACAGGCTAGATTTTCTAAAGCCTGAGACCATGGCCCAGAGGAGGAGCAGAAGTCAAGTTTTCTCTCAGGCCACTTGAATTACCTCAGGCTTTATGGAAGTTTTGCCCGACGACTCCAAAAAAATAAACTGCCTACCCCAGCTTTAAAAGACTTGCTGTCCTGTGTTTACAGCTTGTTTCTGCTGCCTTCAAGTGGCAGAAAATTAAAGAAATAAGAATAATAACAACAATAATAATAATATTAAATAAATAAATAAATCAGTTATTGCAGGTAACACAATATTATAGTTGTAAGCATATATGAGACCATTTGCATCAATGTATTTGTCCAGTTTTAAAACTTCTACTGTGTGGAACATCTGTAACTGGTGTATAAACAGCTGGTCGACAATATAACATAGTTAACATTTGAAATGTCTTCATAATGAATATGATCATGAATTTTGGAGAGCTCATTTAATTTAGTGTTAAATAGTGCAATTTCTTTTAATGATTATGGCAATGATTAATGGAAAAAAGGGGGGAAAAGATCAAAGATCAAACTTGTTTGCTTCCAATTTGTCAAAAATGAACCTTTCCTGTTTTTTATTTTTCTTCTCTGAGTTCTCAGTTTTAGTCAACAGAATATATTTCAGTCTTGAATTTGAGAAGTGATTGTGATTAGCATTTTCAGTATTTTCTGATATTTTATGGATGAAACAATTGACAAAATCATCAGATTAACTGATAATGAAAAGAAACTGAAGATCTTCAAGCTCAACATGTCTTCATTCATTTTCAACAGTTTTAAACCTACCTGTGAATAATTTGTACACACATGAATAAACACTTAAAAATGTCCTTATATCTGCTTATAGCTACATTAGTGCATTATAAATAATTTATTAATCAATATGTTTTGTTTGGTGTTCATTACTTGACCTTCATCTGACCAGCTTGTACTAAAAAGTGTCACAAATTTTAAATCCACCAGAGGGTGCTAGAGAAACATGCTTCAGAAGAGCTTCAACAACTTCAGAAACACTTAATGTTAAATAACACAGATAATTAAAATAAAAAGTCATTTTAAAGACAGATTTAGTGGCATGATAATAACGTGTTTGTAATCTGAAAAAGCACCGACTGATACATGAAGAAACAGAATTTAACAACAAGAAACAATTTAGTTGGACATTCAAAAAGGTTTTCCTTTATTTTTTTTCCTTATTTTGCCTGTTCTTTGCGTTACACTCTGTATAGTGAAGTCAGGCCTAAATCCACAAACCATCATCGTCACAACTGCAACTATTGCATAAATACAAAGCAACATACAGGTGATGCTCAAAAACGTGTATGACTTGAATGAAACACGAAAGAGGTTACAGTACATAATGGCGAGGGAAAACAAAATGCAAACATTCACAGCAAAAAAAAGTAACGACAACTGTTTTTTTTTTTCTTTTTTTCTGTCAGCTTTGGTTTTATATGTTGCAGTCTCACAACGACCTTAATAATCAAAAAACTTAAAGATGGTTTCACATAATGACAACAAACAGGCGTTACAGAGGAGGTGAACTGACGTGTACCATGAGGGTGACCTTAACAACAAAGGTTATAAGGAAAATAGGAGACAAAGTAGGACACAACGATGAGACAAGTGTGACTTCTGGGTTTATGTCGACATTAAACACTCCCACGCTCGCCTGCCCAAAAAAGAAAAAAAAATACAAGCACCAGATTTTAGGCATCCAGATGAGGTACTAAATCGCACACACCAACGTAAGTAAACTTTTCACTGATGGTCATGATTGGTTCTTTCCTCACAGCAACAGTGTTTCTGTGCAATGTGTCTTCATCAAGATTGAGAGAATAATTAACAAAACCACAAAAAAGGAGAAAAAAAATATACAGAAAGCTCTCATTAGCTCAAATATGTTTCCAAACAATAAATATGTAGAGTAAGTTAAGAGAAAAAACACACACCCGCATACACACACACCCACACACACAATTTCTCACTTCCATCAGTCTGAAAAAAGGTAAACCAAAGATCCAACATGAATGTTTGTGTGCTAAACCTTAATGAGTGTAGATTCGACTTGTAAAGGGAAAAAATCTCCCTTTTCAAGAGCTTCATATATGACCTTAATTCAAGCAATGATACTGTATTTATATAGAAATGCTTTAATAAATGTGCAGTGCTTATTAATAAGGATTAAAGTAATTTATTATTACACAATCTCTGGTTGTCTAAAGATAACGATACTTATTGGCTTTTGTCCCTGCCCATTCAAAAACAAAATGCTAAAGAAGCCAACTCTTATACAACTGGAAAAAACATCAAAAAGATCAATTTGGAAGTGTGCTTTTGTCAGTGCCCACACTGAACGGATATAAAGTGTTGATTTGAGTCAATGCTGGTATATTTCCTTATACTCTTTTTTTTTTTAAACAACCACATGCATTTACATCTATGGATAAAGATTCCTTTTTTCCTTTACATTTTGAAAATCAAAACAAATCAAAAGGTCATTTGCATTCGTAAACCTTTATTCTCTCCCCGAATCTGTGCTGTGCAGCAGTGGAGTCTGTCAGTCTCAGGTTTGTCCCAGTAAAGTGTTGAATGTGTTTTTAAGTGTACGAGAGAGTGCCTGCGTGTGCTAGAAGAATAGCAGTGTCTTCTGTCGGAGGTGGAAGGTGGGTGGGGGCTCGTGGTTCCCGCTCCTCTCCTGAAGGCGTTCACAGTTAGTCCGTGTCAGGAAAGGAAAATAAAAATAAAGAAAAGCTTTAAGAGAGAGGAGGAGGAGGGAGGGGTCCTGCCCCCCCGCAGGCCGCCTCCCTCCCTTCCCCTCCGCTTCAGTTTTGTCACTCGTCATCATCGTCCTCCTCCTCCTCGCCGTCAGACAAAGAGGCGCAGGGGCGGATCTGCCTGTAGCCGTCCAGCCACTTCTCCACCATCTGGGTGACGAGCGGGTGGTTGCGGCGGCGGGAACTCTTCTGAAGAGCCACCAGGACCCCGCCTTCCGTCACACAGCAGTCCAACCACTCCCGCAGCAGCTTCTCCTGTTGCTCTTCATTGCCCATCTGAAGGACAGGGAGAAACAAATACAGCCATCAGAGGGAGCCAGATCACTTTAAACTCAGGATATCATAAACTCCTGCTGAAGCGCTGTGTGTCTTAAAGGGATAGTTTGGATTTTTTGATGTGGGCTTGTATGAGGTACTTGTCGACAGTCAGTGCCAGCACAGAAGCTAAACAATGTACTCCTGTGGACAGAGTCAATAGCAAATTGTATTTTAGCCACTTAAAAACAGAGGCCCACCAAAATCAGTTTATGTGTACACTATATTTAGAATATTTTCATCGCTTTGCTTTGCTGTCAGACAGCCTTTTCTGGTGGGAAACCATTATGTAAGCCAATATCATTATACAATAGTTCTAGGAAGTAAAATTACTGATTTTGTCCATGGAGTTTGGTTGGTTTCAAGAGAGCAATATTTGGCTTAAATAACAGCAGCGTCCTGTTGAAGAATGCAGTCTGGTGGCAAGGTGAAGTGATGGAAATATTCTAAATATAGTGTGCACAGATAGTGATTTTTTAAATGGACCTTTTTTTAAAGTTCTTTTTAAAGCACATTCACACATCAAATAATCCTAACTATGCCTTTAAACGTGTGACAGAGAGTGCAAAAGAAATGCAAGTAAACACATCTCATACCCATAACAAAAAAACATCAATCCTAAGGTAAATTTTAAAAGACAACACAAAATCTGTAGACACAGTGATGGAGGTCCGTACCTCCTGCGCCGAGAGGAAGTGAATGTGAAGCAGTTTCCTCTCACTGTCGACCAGTGGCAGGAATGTGACGGTCACGTCGTCATCTGTGTTGAGGTTGGCGCCCGCGCCACGATTGTCAAAGCCGTCGTTCTCCATGGCCACCAGTGCTGAGAAGTGGCCCCGCGTGTAGCCCAGAGCGATGGGACTCTTCCAGCAGAAGCTCTGCTCCCACAAAAGGGGCAAGTACACACCTAGAAGGAGAGATGGAAGAAGTGAGACAAAGAGTTTTAATCATTATCCAAGAAAATGATTTTGTCTTTAAGAAAATTTATAAAGCAGAGGGGTAAATGTAAGAGATGCCCGCTGTTGAGCTACGTTCAACTCAGTTTACAGTATGTGATTATCTTTGTTGTACAAGACATTTTTTGACTGTCATTTCTTTTTAAATTTTTTAGGAGGGC
>JAJHUR010089309.1:0-31993 GCA_027495735.1 Lutjanus campechanus | reverse complement strand
TCATCGTCCTCCTCCTCCTCGCCGTCAGACAAAGAGGCGCAGGGGCGGATCTGCCTGTAGCCGTCCAGCCACTTCTCCACCATCTGGGTGACGAGCGGGTGGTTGCGGCGGCGGGAACTCTTCTGAAGAGCCACCAGGACCCCGCCTTCCGTCACACAGCAGTCCAACCACTCCCGCAGCAGCTTCTCCTGTTGCTCTTCATTGCCCATCTGAAGGACAGGGAGAAACAAATACAGCCATCAGAGGGAGCCAGATCACTTTAAACTCAGGATATCATAAACTCCTGCTGAAGCGCTGTGTGTCTTAAAGGGATAGTTTGGATTTTTTGATGTGGGCTTGTATGAGGTACTTGTCGACAGTCAGTGCCAGCACAGAAGCTAAACAATGTACTCCTATGGACAGAGTCAATAGCAAATTGTATTTTAGCCACTTAAAAACAGAGGCCCACCAAAATCAGTTTATGTGTACACTATATTTAGAATATTTTCATCGCTTTGCTTTGCTGTCAGACAGCCTTTTCTGGTGGGAAACCATTATGTAAGCCAATATCATTCTCTCCAAACCAACCAGACTCCATGGGCAAAATCTGTAATTTTACCTCTCAGAACAGAGGAGTTGCTGGCTGCTGCCCACAACTGTTAGTTAGTTTGTGTTATTGTGGAACTTTGATGAATCCTAACAAACCTTTTAAAACACACAATAGTTCTAGGAAGTAAAATTACTGATTTTGTCCATGGAGTTTGGTTGGTTTCAAGAGAGCAATATTTGGCTTAAATAACAGCAGCGTCCTGTTGAAGAATGCAGTCTGGTGGCAAGGTGAAGTGATGGAAATATTCTAAATATAGTGTGCACAGATAGTGATTTTTTAAATGGACCTTTTTTTAAAGTTCTTTTTAAAGCACATTCACACATCAAATAATCCTAACTATGCCTTTAAACGTGTGACAGAGAGTGCAAAAGAAATGCAAGTAAACACATCTCATACCCATAACAAAAAAACATCAATCCTAAGGTAAATTTTAAAAGACAACACAAAATCTGTAGACACAGTGATGGAGGTCCGTACCTCCTGCGCCGAGAGGAAGTGAATGTGAAGCAGTTTCCTCTCACTGTCGACCAGTGGCAGGAATGTGACGGTCACGTCGTCATCTGTGTTGAGGTTGGCGCCCGCGCCACGATTGTCAAAGCCGTCGTTCTCCATGGCCACCAGTGCTGAGAAGTGGCCCCGCGTGTAGCCCAGAGCGATGGGACTCTTCCAGCAGAAGCTCTGCTCCCACAAAAGGGGCAAGTACACACCTAGAAGGAGAGATGGAAGAAGTGAGACAAAGAGGTTTTAATCATTATCCAAGAAAATGATTTTGTCTTTAAGAAAATTTATAAAGCAGAGGGGTAAATGTAAGAGATGCCCGCTGTTGAGCTACGTTCAACTCAGTTTACAGTATGTGATTATCTTTGTTGTACAAGACATTTTTTGACTGTCATTTCTTTTTAAATTTTTTAGGAGGGCACAATCAACCACTGTAGTTTTTATTTTGGAAGCATAAGAGAAAAGTGTTATTGTTGCTTGAAGCTAGAGAGTTTTTTACCGAATATGAAACTGTATCAATTTAATATGGATGCCTCAATATGACCTACATAAATTAACAAGACCTTTGGCAAAAGGATTGGCTATTTATGTACAGTTATTCTTAATGCCTGCCACCAGGTCAGATTTTCCTTGAAAGATGAAACAAGTCTGTGTTTACATTTTCCCAGGCAAAGTTACAGTGAGTTGTACATTAGCCACTTAAAAAACTACAGGAGATTTTTATTTACCTAACTTTATTTTTGACATTATGTTTTATGGTTATTACTGTCGAAACACTGCTGCTTTTGAACACAGGAGCCTCTTCTTTAATTAAACTTTATTTTTCTTATACCAATGTTGTTTTGATTATGAAGTGAATCAAAGGTTATCATCTAAATGAAACAAATCTTCGGCCAAAATTGACGGGAAAAAAAATTTCGACAATTTGGAGGAAAAATAATTGAGAGTAAGAAATGCCCAGTGATGGAACACATCATCACGTATACATATCATTTACATTTGTACAAGCGGCAAGACCAGACTATAGATCTTTCATTACATGTAACAGTCCTGCATTCAAAATCTTAATTAAGTTTGAGAGTAAAAATATTATTATTGATAATAATATTAGATAATATTAATATTAGAATAACCTGTGACAGAGTTACGTTATAGGATTATTTTAATTGATGAATAAAGCATTTTAAAGCTGTAGTTGGTTGAGGTGGAGCTGAATTTAACAAGTTTATATGCTATTGTGGAGTTTAATCAGTATCAATGCTTCATATTTTATACAGTGTTGATATGTAAAAACTACTTTTTTTTCTCTCTGAAATGAAGTCGATTATAAGTTTAAGTAGCTGAAAATGGAAATACTCAAAGTACAAGTATCCCAAAAAGTGTACTGCAGTAGAGTACAGTAACATTAGTTAAGTTCCACCACTGGACACGTTTGAGCACACTGTCAGTGTTAACTACAGAATAAGATCCAGGTTAAACACAAAACAATGCAGAAAACACAATACAGACTATATCCATGTCTCATGTTCCATAATACACAAAGCAGCTCTCACACCTCATGAATACCTCTGTAACTGACACCAGCCCGTGTTTAGCTACTCTCCTCTCCCAGTAACCACTGTGTTTTTACAGGGTTCACTTGGCCACCACTTTAAACTGAGCTCCCCTCCCCTCCCTATAGGCGGCCATATGCACGCCTCCCTCTGTGTGTTTTACATTTGCTCCTGGCAACGGTAAATCACGCATCCATCAGGCAGGCTTTACCACAAGCAGTTGGCCATTACAGAGCACTTTCATCATCCTCTGTGCAGCATCACTCAGCAGGCAAACTGGATCCAGGCTGTTTTTACTGCTCGCCATAAACGTACACCCCACTCCCCCACTCACAGGATTGTTTGACTTGGGGTACTGATGGTTTACATATGTTCCAATGTATCTGGGTGTGTGTGTGGAACACTTCCCAGCATCACAATACACTTCTAAATGTGCTCCTGTGACATGTGGGGGCGTTTTTGTTATGTTGTGTATGTTATGTTGAGTCACACAGTGCTGAAATACCCCGTTAATGAAAGATACATGTTGTAAATAGCAATTACTGACAGATCAGAGGGGCAGTTATGTCAGCTATGTGAGCTATGCAGACACATGTAGGCTGCAGCTATTTCGCAAAGGAAGTCTAGTCCTTCTACGCCCACTGGAATGGAGCTGCACTCTCACATTTTATGATATTTGACCAAAACATTAGTCAAATGACTGCTCACCTTGAAAACGGGTGTACCCAAGTGTTTCGCCACGGAAACTTTTGTAATACTTCACTCCATAGACGATAATAGGCCTACGAAGTATGTGCGCAAGGACAAAAATGTGGGTCTGCTCCAAGCTGGATCCTGGCTGTAAAAGAAAACACAACACGGAGGGAAAGAGCAGTTAGAAAAGGCGGTGTCGGTAAAACTACAAAGCAGGGATTCTTGCACACTGTACACTCCTTCTGCCAAGTTCTCCCAGTACACTCCAAGTGTTAAAGCATGAAAAACACACACAATTACTGCACTTTCACACCCAGATATAATAACAGACACAATAACAATCCGCCCAAATACTTAGTGTATGAGGTCACATGGAGCAGCGAGAAGTGCTGATGACAGACAGGATGCACTTTCAGAGGGCATTACAGATTAAGTAAACTGCTGTAAGAGCAGTAAAGCTTCTTGCATAATTCATACATCATTAGTGTGTCACATTTTAAGCACATCAAGCCTCCCGTCCTCCATATTAATGCGTGTGTTTGCTTTCATGTGGCATGTTACCTGACTAGCCAGGGAAAGGATGAAAGCCCAGTCTTCCTGCCACTGTTCCTCCCGGAGTGAAAAGTGCAGGCCGAAGCTCTGGGAATACCACGACTCCCACTCCTTCCAGCGCGTGTAAAACCTGCAGATCACACACACACACACACGTTGTTTTGTCTGTGACATTATATGACCTCTCTGTGCAGAAAGGCGTGTGCTATACACCCCATTCCTCCATCTCTGTTGTGGTTTAGGTTGGATGGCAATTATGCATTATATCTAAATAGTAATTTTCTCACTGAAAAACCACAGTTTCATAGAAATAGACATGAGTCACACTGGGCTGTTGTTTTCATGTAGACTCAGTCTCAGGCCTGAAATTGTTTCAGCGATCACTGGAGTAAGAGTCCATTAATGTCCTCTAAAATTTGTGTCTTCTAAAAACTGGTCTAAAGCCCGAGTCAAAGCCTCTCATTTCCAGATCAAAGTCTCAGATCTCTGCATGAGCCGGCAATCCAAACTTTGGACTCTGGCCTGGGTATATATCCCAACCTCTAAACCACATGTCTTAGTTTCCAAGTCATGCAACGCTGAAGGAAAACAAAATGTAACGTGAGACTGTTCAATGTCAAGGATCAGCTGTTTCAGTGTTCTTGAGCAAAACACTAAACTCTGCTCACTTTTTGTAAATATTTCTGTGTAAAACATTAGGCTAAATGCTTTAAGTAGAGGGATAGACATGGATGACATGGATTGTATTGTTATTGGAAACAAATGCTGCAACGGTCAAGAATTTAGTGTGAACACAAACACTGCCAAATCCAGTTTGAAAATGCCTGAGACTAGGTACAAACTAGCATGCCATACTATCCACAGGTTGTGTGTTACCGAACACACATATGTAACATATAACACACATTAATCAGTACTCCTAGTCCCTGGTCTGCAGGTCTCACCAGTGAGAACAGTCGTGCAGGCTGTCATGGAGGGTCTTGCGGAGTACTGAGTCCTTGTCGTAGATGCCCCACGTAGCCTGCAGCACTGAGTCGAGGAGACAGTCCCCGGCTGTGCGGTTCCACAGGGCATACAAACGGCTGTCCAACCTAGTCCCGAGCTCAAGGGACCAGTTGATGATGGGAGACTCCTCTTCGAGTTCTGAAAAAGAGGGGAGGGGGAGAAAAGTTGAGTGCTGTATCTCTCCACAAAACCCTTCAGTGGCACTAATTATTTGGCCTCAAGGACAACACATTGGGCTAAGAAATGCAACATTGTGTGTGTGTGTGTGTGTGTGTGTGGGCCACGGTATTTTGAAAGGACTGTTTGGGAGAATGTGAATGACTACTTGCACCTGTCAGAAAAGATTTGACATAATGTGTACATGCAGAGGTCTGTATATATACCATTAAACCGAATGAATGCAAGAAGTCAGGTTACAGCAGGAAACCAGATATACAGATACACAATATACGCATATGTCTTACTGTCCTTGCTTTGCTAAGTGTAAGTGAAAGGGTTAACTGTTGGTGAATTATAAAAAAAAAGGCACACTTTGTGAGCTGTTTTGCCTTGAGAAGCTCAATCTCCTTGAAGGGACAGTTCACCTCAAAATCAAAAATGCAGTTTTCCTCTGGCTATAGTGCTATTTATCCATGTAGATTGCTTTTGTGTGAGTTTCAGGGTTTTGGATATGTTTTGGATGTCTGTCTTCTCTCGAATATAATAATGGCGCTCGGCTTGTGGTGCTCAAAGTGCCAAAAATTACATTTGAAAAATTACATTCTTTATGAAGATAGTTCCCACCAATAGTTCCTGTTCACAACGATAGGTCTGTGGATGCTGATTTTTTTCTGTACTTTGAGTACCACAAGCCGGGCACCATCTAGCTCTATTATGTTGGAAAGAAGGCAGACATCTTTACGGCAGGTATCTCCAAAACTCTGCAGCTCACACCAAAACCATCTACATGGATAAACAGCACTACAGGCCGGAGGAAAATAAGTAATTTTGGTTTGGTCCCATTAAGCTGCATGATGCAGCTGAACAGACAGAACACTGTCTGATTTTGTCTACTGTGTAATGACGATGAAACTGGCCAATCATAGCCCAACATAAAACAAAAGAGCATGTTGTTTATTAAATTCAAGAGGATGTCTGTGATGGTTGAGTGCTTTGGAGTTGGCACTGACCGTTGAGTTTAACTGAGTGTACGTGGTTAGTTATTAGTTTTCTGGCCTCCCTACTAACACATTTTTGTACCAATGCTGGTATATCTAAATATATTTACATTAATTGGTTACTGGAAACCTGTTAATGATATGACACGACCACTTAAACATATTTTTTTGGAGGACTGGATCATTTCGACTGGCAGTGCAGTGAGGCAAATGGCTCTGTAAGTGGGAGAGCACAGTCTTTTCTTACTGTAACCATGTGTTTGTAATTTACAAATTACTTTCTGTTTATCTGTGGAAACTGATTTATTTAGTAGTTGAGCTTTTTATTTTCTAAAAGCAAAAACAGCATAACAAGATCAATATGTTTTTGTTGCGTTTAGATCAGACCAAGTTTTGAATTATTCTGGACACAACTGCACAAAGCCTCTAGCAGTGATCTTTCCTTTCATTGCGCTCCACTGCTACTGTGATACTTTCCCTGTCCAGTTTTTTTTTCCTGCAAATGCACACATTATGCACTGTTAAGAAATTTTGTGAAGAGTTTACAAGGCCATCAGGTCTTAAGCAGTGTTAACTGACCTTGTCTTAATCCCTTAACCTGAAAAGGGAGACAAGGTTTTTGGTTCACTTGGACATTTCATATTTCTGCCAAAACTTGTGCAAGCAAACGCACCCAGAAAAGACCTTAAAGGGTTTTCTGTCTGTTTTTGTATCCATGCTCCAATACTCAATATTTGACACACTGGGCTGATCAAACAGGACAGAAATAAGCAGAACACAAAATAAAGAGAGCGTCTGCAGAAGAGCGATGCCTTTTAGACATGTTTGTATTTGTGTGTGTGTGCGTGTGTGGGGGGGCTAAGAGGAAGCACAATCATTCAGTGGGGATCAGAGAAATCCCTAAAACTCAATTAGGCTGATTAGGCCAGACGCAACTGGTGCACACGATAAAGACAGGCCGCCTGGCAGAGTTACAAGCAGGCAGGCAAAACACTGAGTTGGCAAGAGGGGAAATACAAGTAATATAACACTGCCAGCATTCGGCAGCCTTCCCGTTATAGTATACACAGTTTGTGAGGGGGCTCCCTGTGTTTGCCAAGCCGGCAGACCATCGTTGTCATCTTGGATCTGGCTTCTCTCTCAAAGCATTGTATCTATATATAAGCACAGCGTGTGATGGGTGTTACTGCAACACAGAGTCATGAAGTTGATAGAGTAAATATTTCACCTTTTTGTA
This sequence comes from Lutjanus campechanus, assembly GCA_027495735.1. NCBI lineage: Eukaryota > Metazoa > Chordata > Actinopteri > Lutjaniformes > Lutjanidae > Lutjanus > Lutjanus campechanus. The sequence goes on along the minus strand of JAJHUR010089309.1, from coordinate 24,709 downwards.
CGTCTCGGTCCAGCACCTCATCAAACAGCTTTTCCTGAACTGCAGGAGGCAAGTCCTCAATGTCTAAAAGAAAAAGGTAGAAAAAAGGCGCTTTTTAGAGCAAACAGGTGCAAGGGAAAGTTAAAGGGATAGTTCAGATCATTTCATTGGGACTGTATGAGGTATTTATCAATAGTCAGTGTATTACCGAGAGTAGGCACCAGCATGAAAACTAAGTAATGAACTGCAGTGTACGGGGTCAATAACAAAATATTGTTTCAGCCACCTAAAAAAAATTATCAGTATCACTTTATGTGTACACTACATTTATAATATTTTCACCACTTGACTTTGCTGTCAGACAGCCTTTTCTACTGGGAAACCACTGTTATATAAGCCAAATATCACTCTCTTAAACCAACCAAACTCCACAGGTGAAATTAGTCATTTGTGTCTCACAGGACACAGGAGTTGCTGGTCTACCGCTGCCTCCACCTGTAACTTTGTTCATGTCATTATGTGACTTCGGTATTTTAAAAGGATAGTTCGGATTCACAGAATTCACACAATAACACAAACAAACTAACAGATCCACGCAGCTGTAGACGAGCAACTCTTGTGTTCTGCAAGGTAAAATGACTGATTTTGCCTTTGGGATTTGATTAGTTTAATGAGAGTAATATATGGTTTATATAATAACATTGGAAATGGCTGTCTGGAAACAAGGTAAAGCGGCAAAACTGTTCTAAATAAAGTGTACACTTAAACTGTTATTGATTTTTAGAGGAGCAGTATATTCTTTAGCTCATGTGCTGGTACTGTTCTCTGCTTCATCAAATGGGGGGGTGTCCCAGCCACCAACTATTGTAGGTGATACAAGTACCTCATACAACCTTACTTCAAATAATCCAATCTAAGTTTAATTCACACTTTATTTGATGAATTCATTAATCTCAACTTAAGCTAGTTTTAACACTTTACTGAAATGGCTGAAAAGGCCAACAAGAGTCTGCCGTGGTTCATTTCAACTCAAGCCATCGTGTTTTGTTCTTTCCACAATGGCCACTGGCTTTCACTGCAAGCACGGAGCTCTTGTCCACACAGTAGCTTATTCTTTAGCTAAAATAAATGAATGCATTGACTTTGTGGAACTGAACAGAATGGCTTTCTATAGTGGCCAGAAGCCAAGGTCTGCATTGTCCTGAAAACACTGCATAACAAAAATCCTTAGCTTAGCTACCAGCAACAAACTGAACCATAATAGCTATTGCAAACAATGAAATTCAACAGAATTAACATTGAATGCATGCAATTTTACAGAGAGACATCGGCAAAAATGCTAAATATAGCTTTGTTATGAACAAGAGACATCCATCGTTGGCGGGCTGGTATACTCAGTATGCAGGAACAATACTCAAACAGTGAGCCAGAGGTAGCCTCCGTCTTCTGGCAGTTGGAAACAGACAACCGTAGCATTATGTCCCCTCAGCATCCGAACAACAAGCAATTTCATATGCCACAAGTAAACAAAACAAGCATTCTATCACACACTTGGCAAGCCAGAGGGGATGACTAGGCTGGGTTTCTGTAGCTACAAAGTTTTAAGTTCCTCTTATACAAAACACAGAAAGTACACTTTGGCAGCTACTGGAATTCATGTAATGATATTCATGAAATTTGTGAGTGCACAAGTGTTTTTTAGCCAATTGTCTACACCAAAGTTTAAGGTCATAATTGTTTGTTTGCTGATGAAATGCTGACCTGCTGGCAGGGTGAAGGTCACCAAGTCAGTGAGGAAATAGCAGGTGAAGTCTCCCTTGCGTTGGTGAAGAGAGGCAGCTACCTCACGGCGGATCTGCTCGGTTAGCTCAGGACACACCATGGCTGGAATACACTTGGCTGCCTGTTGGGACACCTGTGGAGAGGATAAAAGGAAGGAAGCATAATCTAAATATATAAAGAGTTTATGAGACAGAGGCTGAGAATCAAGGAGGAGCATTTCTAATAACTGCAGATACACAGGGAACCACAAAATAAAAAATGACTTAACTGATGCAAAAGAAGCTTTGAGGTGGTTTAGCTGCAAATACGTTATGTATGCACACATGTATATTGGGCAACATGAGGATTCATTTGGCCTAAGAGATGTTTTCTACAGTCAAACTAAAACAGGCAGTAAAATTGATACAAACGGCTACAGACAGACATCAGCAGGGAAAGACACAGAGTTATCACAGGGTGATAAGCTTGAGACAATCTGACAAAAAAATATCTCATTTTGAGAAAAATTTTGGAGATGCCATTAAAAAAAGAATCCCTTTCAACTATGAATGCTTTCTGTGGGAAAGATTTTCATTGTGAGAATGACAGTGTTTGTTTTTTGGCTTAGGCTAGTGACGGCTGCTGAAAGCAAATTTTGCACATATAGAGTAAGAACAGCGTGGCTCTAAATGAAATGATTTTTCCAGCATAGTTGGCGCCTGAATACTTTACAAAAGCCATTTACTTTTTGTGTGTTTATGTTGGCGCCCCTGTGATCTGAGCTAATTTTACTTTCACTAATCTAATCTAAGTTGCCTCCAGGACAGGGGGAGGAAAAGAAATGTTTCTGTGTTTGATGTTCAGGCAGTTGTCAGCTTTGAAGCATTTTCAGGGCATGATCCAGTGGTTGCTCACTGACCCCCCTCGGAAAGGAAGCTGGGACTGTGACAGAGTGTGGGAGGGGAGGTGTGTGTACAGATAATCTGGGATCACAGTGCTGACGGCGAGTGAGCTGCAATCGGCCTCAGCACATGCACCCTTCAGACACACACGTATACACACACACCAGGGAAACAAAACACTGGATATAAAAATCACTTACAACATAAAATAATTACTAATATAGGAACAGCCATCACATTGGAGACCAGGATGTGAAGTTATTAAATGCTCTGTGCACCAGGATTGTTTTTAAATGTGACCTCCTGTAAGCACAGAGAGAAGAGTGTGTGGCCGAATTCCAGGCCCTTTCTTCTCTACAAACCCTCTGCTCTTGTGATTCCTCTCGGCTGATCTCACTGGATGTTTGGATTAACAGACTTCAGAAGAAAAAGCTGCATTATCTCTGATCCAAAAACATGCTGCAATCATACCATAATTCAAGGGTGTAATTTCCACCAGAGACCTTCCAATTTTTATAATCCAGTTTGAGGTAATCTAATGTTTTTTTTATACAGTTAACATATAAATCACACATGGCCATGTAGATGCTCATATTCTTAAAGGGACAGTTCACCCCGAGATCAAAAATCCATATTTCTTCCTCTGTGTCGTTGTGGTATTTACCCATCTAGATTGTTTTGGTGTGAGTTGACGAATTTTGCAGATACCATAGAAAGAAAGTAGTTCCTAAATGGAACTGCTTATGTAAGAACTGGATTATCTTAACTAACTGGGTCATGACCTCTGGAAACAGACATTGTTTTCCATTTTTTCAAATGTATTTTATAGCAATTTAAGCACCACAAGCCACAGGCTATCTAGTTCCATTACATTCAAGAGAAGCCAGACATCTGTATGGCCAATATCCCCAAAACTCGGCACGTCACACCAAAACAATCTGAATGACTATACAGCACTACAGGCCAGAGGAAAAACGTTGATTTTTGATTTTGAGGTAAACCATCCTTTTAAATAGAAAATAATTACTATGATGTAATAGTAGGAGCTGCCAGGAGGTCTGCCAATTTTCCTTTTTTTTCCTGATATGGATATTTGTTTGTTCCTCAAACAAGAATGGATTATGCTTTGATCAAGTTCTCTTCATGTTTAGCTTTAACTAATTCACAATGCATCCTCTAGATAAGATTATAATTATTATGCACAATCTGTTGAAATTTATTGAACCTCTTTTTTAAACAAGTGGAGTGGGAGCATGAGAAACTAATTTGAGAGTGGTAGAAAAGGCTTAAAATTGTTATTTTTTGCACAAAATGATTTGGTCACAATGTAAACAGAATTCAAAGAGATACCTTTCCACCAGACAAAACACGGGACAAGTAATTCTTGAATAAGTAACAATCTTTTGATTGCATCTACTGACCTCCGTGAGTAACACAGCCAGCATGTCCTGTCTCTGGAAGCGGATGGCGAGGTGCACCAGCGTGAAGCCGTCATCAAATGCTGAGGGACGATTTAATAGGCGCACCTCGTCTGATGTTAGCTGTCGTGCAATGTCACCTCCCGATGACTTGTAGGCCTCCACAGCTGCCAAGTCACCTTCCACAACACCTTTCAGATAAAGATAGAAAAGGAAAAAGGTCACATTAATAAATAACACGAATGAATGGTCCATCCAGACACCGTTTAAAAGTGCAGGCTTTTTCTTGTGATACCTTTAAAAAGAAGACATTTACCATAATAGAGGCAATTGGGCTGTGTAAAGTTTGCACAAAACAATATTTTGCATTTAATTAGAAGTAAACACAAGGTCTCATTTTTAAAGTATGTTACCATTGTTGGAGCACTTCAAACAGAACTAACAGCATAAGAACCGGTATTAAACAAAGGCCAAAGTCATCAAAGTAAAATGAAGGAGTTTGTCAGGTTACTTTTTGTTTGCATCATGCAGCTTAAGTGACAAATTAAATCAGAAATTGGTTCATATGTTGATCACTGTGGTTAAAATCACATCCTGGCTGTGGAAATGGATTCAAAAATGACTATCGTCAGAACAACCTTGTGCAGAGGACATTCTGTGCTTAACCAAAAAGTATAAAATATTAGAGATCAGAATGTGCTTTATCACTGTCACAGCTGTAACAGCTTGGAGACTTCACTGACTTTGAAGTCAAGGGGGAAAGACAATAGGGGGCCACAGTGTAATCTGTCAGTTATTTTTTTTCCCTCTTTTTTAATCTTCAGGCTTAGATCTTAGCATGAGGGTTGAAGGATGAGGGCTGATCAAACAGATGCAGGTGTATTTGCAAATACAAATATTAGCCTACTATCTGACAGAAGTATGTTACGTCAACCACCAGCAAACAAACTCAACTATCGACCTTTTTACCAAGACAATCGAACTATAGAAACATACTTGACTGTGTGCAGCAGAAAACATACTACTGTCTTTTGCTTTGAAGTTATTACACTAAGTAAATTATCATCACAGTGATCCATCCCTAAAACCTGCTTCTTGTACAAACACTGAATGCCTGGATGTTCAACAGTCTCAATCAAATTTAGTGTAGTCTGTATTTCATATGTAGGAAGGGGTAAAAACAAAGTGAGGTGAGGCATATAGCGTGTGTACAACAGTGAACAGTCCTGAGAGGCTAGAGGCTGGGAATATCTTTAGTTCAACTAAGCCAAACCAGTAGTACACACACTAGGCCCGGGTATCGTTTAAAAAAAATGACATAACAGTACCTTACAGTGATACTGATATCAATGGAGTACTTCATTTGATACCTTTTTGGGAAGGTTCTTCTTTATCAACGCTTGCAATGATTGGCTGCAAGCAAAACCACACAAATAGTCTTTTTTTTCTAGATCTGGGTCCCAAAAAATTAACCCATGTATAATTTGATTGGAGAAGTTTTGATACTACTTGGAACTGGGTTATTCCAATCAATAACTTAAAAAGTATTGAGTACCAATTACCAGCCCTAACACACTGATAAAATCTGACTGAGAATGAAATGTGGATGCTTGTATGATCAGCTCGACACAAGAAAAGTTTTAGGCCAGCTTTGGTTACTGTGATCAAATCAGCAGAACAGTGAAATACAGTCAAAGTTATTAGCTGTTGAAGGAGAATAAATTTGGACAAAAGTGTTGCTATGACAAAGTCAAATCAAATCAAACATCAAAGTGTGAATTGATTTCAATGCTACACAGCTGCAGAAAATTTCTCTTTCCATTTCTAGCATACACCGTAAATGCCCATGTAGTATTCTCTCGTACATTTGACAGCATTAAACACTGTTGAGCTTTTGTTCTCACGTCAAAGGACCACACACAATGCTCAGCTGCATAATCTGTGTGTGAGTGAGACCGAGAGTGAGAGAGACATGGAGTGGGTGGAAGGACTCGCTGTGCCATGTGGAGCTGGCTAGCACTGTGAGAGATGAGGAGAGAAACTACACAATAGCAGCGCAGTGTGATAGAGAGGGATCACAACCACTTTCCACAAAACACTCCATTAGTGTGGGCGTGCCTGTAGCCCTGCAGTCAGTACTGTACCCAGAGATCCTTTAGAGAACACAAAAGGCGCAAATACGAAAAGAGGCATACACTTAAAGACAGACTGATGAGACAGAATGGATCAGGCTAAGTGATGTTGGTCTTTTTCCTGCATACAGTAAATGTCGTTCTCTTTCAGTAATGTGGATAGTGGTCACCTAAAATGAACAATAGCCACCAGACATTTTTTTGGTATTTTATTTGGGACTGGTATTTTTACCTGCCAAACCAGCTATTTCAGTTGGTAATACACCACCATGTCAGGTTCTCTTGTATAGCTGAAATATAACTGTTGCTTAAATAAGCGAACAACCCTGTTTCTAGGCTGTAAACGTCACATCAGCGTCACGCTCAACATTAAAATGACTGCAGTTCCGTCCATTTTTTCCCATTGATGCATACAATTGTGTTATAAGAGTAACATGACTCCTTTAAAGGGACGGTTCACCCCAAAATCAAAGATACATATTTTTCCTCTTACCTTTAGTGCTTTTTATCTACCTAGATTCTGATTAATCTGAGTTTTAGAGTAATCGACTGTAGAGGCTGCCTTCTCTCAAATATAATGGCACTCAGTTTGTAGTGCTCAAAATGCCAAAAAAATTCATTTGAAAAACTCAACAGCAATGTCTCTTTCCAGAAATCATGACCCAGTTACTCACATATAATTCACAGACCTTTTGAGCGATTTCTTCCTGCCAAACTACACCCGCCAACAATATCACAGCGCAGACGTGTGCATCTACTCATGGATGGGAGGTTTTTAAAACATATGGTTGAATGAGAGCAGTGGCTGGACTCAAATTAGACAGGCAGTGTGTGTGTTAGTGGTTTGACCAAAAACTGCAGCTCCTCTAACCTGACATGTCATATAGTTTAGAGAAGGACAGACACTTTCAAAAAATACTTGGCAGGTGATTGAATGGACCAGCAGTCTGTCACATCTAACACAGGCTAACTTCAACCAATTGCTCTTCTTTCAATGAAGACATACTCTCCAGTTCTGATATACTGATGCTATTCCAGTCTCTATGCAAAGGTGTTCAGGAGCCACCATTGTTTGTTCGAGTTGAGTCAATTCCACGAACGCGTCTCACTGTCGTCACACCTAAAACCTCGCCCATGGCTGCCAGTAGTCCCTCCGAGCACACTGATTGGCTCCACTACATTTGGTTCAGACACAAATAGATACCTTGAAGCCTGGCAAGATGGATAACAGCTCCTCAATACCCAACAAGTTTCCATGTCTTGTCCAGCTGTTGGGTAAAGTTAAGTGAGAGACTGGTCGATTACAAACCGGAGCAGCAGCTGACTCTGTTCTGCCTAGGTTGCAAAATGTAGGTAAATATTTTTTCAGTACCTTTTCATTGGGCATCAAGAGTTGAAGAGTAAATAAATGGTTGTGGTTACGATGTTGCAGACAGCTGCATAGATTAAAATGAAAGTGTATCTGTTGTGTGACACATGCAAGTAAAACATGTGTCTGATAAACTTGCGGTCTAGACACAGGGTAAGGCTGAGAGATTTTGGGATGTAGAACATAATTTGGGTTTTCTTTGCTGCTCCTGCATATTCTGGCATAGTAACACTAAGCATGTCCACCACAGTCAGGATTTAAAATTGGCCAACATAAACAAGGTAAACCACACTGCTTACTACATCTTGCTCACAACAAAATATCCTTCCTCTGCCTTCTTTGTTTTCCCATAATGGAAAAGTGAGGTTTCTTACCAAGTCATTTGACCTTTGTTTAAACACACAAAAAAGTACAAATAAAGTGAGATTATTTCACCTGTTTGCAAATTGTTTTGTGTCGACTGCGGCAGGTAGATTGTACCTCATTGTGCATTGCTCTGTACAAAAGTGTCTGCCAAATGAATAAATGTAGCCTAGATTTTTTGGTCAGGGTAATGTACTTTATGGTAGTGTGCCTAATCTGCCTCATTTTGTCATGTTTCAAAATACTGACTCTCATTACTCACCTGTACAGCAGAAAAGAGAAATTATCTCACCAAGAACTGTTTAGGAAACTAAGTTTTAGGGATGATGGATTATTAGTTGTGAAGATGGATATTATACACATCGATTTTACAAAAGCTCCCAACGGACAAGCTTTGAGGATTTCCCAAATAACATGAGCAGAAATGCATAAAATAATAAGAATGGAGTCAATTTTCACATGAGACATTTTAACATGTTGACACAAGTGTATTAATACAATTCTATTTATATTCAAGTTCCTTGGTTATTGTGCTTGGTGGCTTATTTACATTCTTAGGCTGGGGATATACTTGCTTTACGCGTTCAGCTTGCACCCCTACACACCATGGCTGCCTCATGTATCCCGTGTCCATTTGGAGCAATAGTTATGTGCGTCCTCAGAAATTAACGCTATACACACACAAATGCAAACGTGTGGTTAAATAGCAAGTATATCTCCATTCTTACGCAAGCACCACAGATGGAAGGAACTTCAGTTGAGTTTAGGGAGTTGGTCTAGGGTCATGCACACTGCAGGGGCAAAGGTCACTGCTGTTGCCCAAGACTTTGTTTATTTTTGACTTTTGGTGCAAGAGACATGCTATTTTTAGTGCAGCAGGTCCCTTTGGAAACTAGAGCATCTGTCAGAACTTCGAGGTTACCGTTTACAAACACTGACATCTATATGTCAGTGAGAGGGAAACCTCCCTAGCAACACAGGACAGACTCACTTGTCTCTCTTCAACCCAACTGGGCTATGCACTCATCTTTATGTCTTCTGAGACTGCAGCTGGGTCACACCTCAGCTGGATCACACCTCATTCACTCATTATTCCCCACATAATCGATACTAGGTAGTTTGCTATATAGTGAGCATTAAATTGGGATATCAAAGACTTGTAAATGATCATCACATTGTATCAGCACCAGAGTCAGAAATTAGCACCAGCCACCAATCAAACACTGGAAAAATATTTAAGTGGCTGCTTGATTTCAGATACAAAACAATTATTAAAAATTGAGTGGCTGGTGATATTGAACATTCATCTGTCAGTTGGTGGTAAAGGTTCCCCTTTTAAATGTTTAATTTCCACCCTGGTCACAGCTGACAGATGTGATGAGGCATTAGTGTAACTTGCATGTTTGCCACCTCAGAAGCAAAAGCTAAACACTGCATTGTGTTTCTATTGGGAAAAAAAAAGTATTATGCAAACTATGGACACTACATTTGTGTTCCACGAACATTTGAGGAAAAATAATTCAGACACTTAAATAAAATTCTTACAGCTGAAAAGATTAGTCAATCAATTACTAAATAGGCAACAATTGTAATAACTGATTACTTGTTCTGAGTAATTTATCAAGCAAAAATGCCAAACATTTTCCAGTTCCATCTCCTAATGTGAATATTTGCTGGCTGACTTTGTTTCCATGACAGCAAACTGAATATTTGGGGGTTTTGGAGTGTTGGTCAGACAAAACACACAATATGCACAAGTGTACTTGCACTCTGGGAAACTAAGACTTTTTTCCCCAAGACCAAATGATTAATGGCTTAATCAATGAAATAATATGGGGATATCATTCCTGAAAATAATCATTAGCTGCTGACCAAAAACCTTTAAAGTAAATGTAATGAATTTAGTGGCAAATATGAAGTCATTTCAGACACAGCTTGGATTAAAAATTATTCTAGGGACAATGGAAAAGGGACATTTCTGATCATATAAGGAGAACTAACACTTGAATATGCTAGGAGAAATCACACCCACTCACATCAGACATTCTGACCAGGCAAGACTAGGTCCCAAGGGGACAAGCCTCACAGACATGAGGGAATTCACCATGTCACATGCAGTAAGAGACCCAGTGTAGACCAGAAGCAAACTAACTACAGTGATGTATCTTTGACATTCAGACCTGGTGATTCCTTTGCTTTGAGGAATGTAGCAAGATGAAAAGTGTATAGCTATTAATCACTGCAAGGGCTTCATTGTGATATCAAATACATGCGTGGCTGTCAAATTTGTGCTGTCAGCATAACACAGAAGAATTGTCTGTCAAAAAGACAGCTAGGGAAAAGGACTGGAGGTTGAGTGGGTGTGCAGAGCAGCAGAACAAACTCTACATAGCTACCATGGTGAAGGCAGGTGAAAGAGTGAGATAGTGGTGTGAGAGATTGGGGGGGGGGAGCAATCACTAGTTGTTCTTAAAATGTTCGTCCTCCCTCCCACTCCACATTCTCCAGTCTACAGTGTGGGTGGCTGGACCCTTGCTGTTTGTGTAGAGAAGTTTTACACTAACTGAATGCAGGGGATTTCTTAGCATATACAGTGTATCAGCATCAGTAGCATGAAAATATATACAAAGAGAATTGTCACAATACTAGAATTCTTAGAGTACTAGTATAAAAAAATAATGTCTCTCTTGATAGCACAGCAAAAAGAAAAAAAAGTCTAGGCACACTTTTTTTTACTTAACAGACAGTGCAGGTATAGAAAAAGTCACTGAACACTGTGGTTTTGGGATGCTGCAAGCCAAATTTCAGGCAGGACAATAAAGACTAAGCTGAACTCAAGTCTTCTGTTCAGCTTCTGTACTTTTGATACTATTGAAGATTAAAATTGTATTGTTTTAAACATGTGGTATTAAAAAATACTTAAGTATCAATACTTTTGACAACCCTAAGTCAGAAACATCTGTACCTGGCTATATAAACTAGACTGCAACCAATTACCTTGCAGATGGTAAAACTATATTAATTGATCACACATTTTCTGGGAAATCCCATCTCACAGTCAACCATTTCTCTGTTTGCCTGCCTTACATCATTCAGGTGACTCATTGCTGACCTCATAACATAACAAAGCACAAGAAGAACAAGTTGAATATACTTCATTGAAGTCAGATATTCTTGAAACTCACCGACACAAGCATTGAGAAACAGCCAATCAGTCCTTCTCATCCTGTTCTTAATCTGCTTCAGTTTTTTGAAATCCACCTCCAGCTCCTCTTTGCTCCCAATCCCAGCCCCTGATGCAAGTTCAATCCTCTGAAAGTCCATGTTTACCTCTGACTCCCGTTTGGAGGTTGGGGGTGACCTCCTCTGACTGCTGCTACAACCCCCAAGTCCGCTGACCACACTCCCTACTCCTTGCCCGACCACATGCCCAACAACACCCCTCCTGTTGTCCCTGTCCTGTTCGTTCAGTTTTGAGGAGGGCTGTTGGCTCTCGGGCTCTGATGCCAGTTCAATGGGTTCAGCTAGCAGACTATTTGGCCTGGGGTGGTCGCAAACCACGCACTTGAGTGCCTTGGCCCAGTTCTCGTAAGTGCAGGCAGTGCAGGTCCAGTGCTGTGCGTGAGTGTTGAGCCTGTTACGGTCATTATATTCCTCACAGGGGTCTGTAGTGGTAGCTTGGGGAGAAGGGCGGCATCCAGAGCCTGAGGTCTGGGGTGATTCTGTGGGGCTGCGTGGCTGCTGGGTATGATGTCCTTGATGGGTTGCATGTTGCCCATGCTGTTGTTGTTGAGCCTGTTGCCTCTGGCACAGACATTGGGTGCAACGGATGGCCCGAGGCCAGTTCAGGTAGGTGCACATGTGACACGACCACTTGCTACTAGTCTCCGGTACATCAGCAATGCGGACACGTGGTCGGGCACTGGAATCTGGGCAAATAAGTAAGCTGGAGCCCCCTTGGGATGGGCTGTTGCTTAGGCCTGCAGGGTCCCATTGGTGCAGACTGGCATCCAGAGCAGGGCTGCTCTTAAAGGGCTCCTCAGTAATGATGGCACCCCCGCTGGGCCTCTGAGCGCGGCACATGGTGCACTTGATGGCTGACGGCCAGTTCTCGTATGTGCAGTATTCACAGGCCCACTTGGCAACCAGCTCGGTCATCGTCGCACCGCCGCTGAGGGAGGCTTCCTGCCGTTCAGAGGGGTTCTCAGCTCGGCAGATCCACTCTTAAGGAGATCACACAGCAAGCAGTACACTTGAAGAAAAAAAAAAGACAGGGAATTTTAGCAAAATGCTTTGCTGTTATACCAAATAAACATATTGAACTTGACTTCACTACATAATGCAAAAAGGCAAACATTTATGAAGGGTAAAAGGATTAACAATGCACTCGAGAGACATGTTACTATATTTAAACAGGCAAAATATGCATACTTGCCAATCCTCCCTATTTTCCCAGGAGACTCACATTTTTCATTACCCTCTCTCAGTTTCCTCCCAGGGTCACAAATCCCCTGATTTATGAGTAGTTTTTCACATCTATTTTTTTTCCCTTTTCCTTATTACAACCTGTTTCTAGCACTGTACAACATGTACTGCCTCCAACCGGACAACAATACAGCAACACGTAACATGGAAGGCAGCTGCTTGCGTCCACTGTATCCAGTTCTCCTTAATACATCCATATTTGTGCTTTGTCCACCTCAGTGACTGAAAGGTGGAGGGAGAAATAAATACTCACAAATTTCAGATGTCCAGGTAAGAAGAATTCACATTTCTTAGTAAAGGGGCACATTTTTTTCTCCGAGCATCCAAACAAACATACCCTTAGAAAAACATTTGTAAAATATTCGTTTTCTGTGTTGTTGTAATTAAATTTAGACTGGATTAAGTAAAGCTAAATGTTGTGGTCCCATTGTGTTTTCCAGCTGTAAGTGTCAGTTATAAGTCATCTACATGCATTTGCTTGCAACAAAAGTGTACTTATTATTTTGTCATTGTCATTCTTTTAAAAATCACCAGAACACAGGAAATAAAGTCTATGAAACTCAGTTCTTTTCTGGGGGAGGACCTCCAGATGGTCCGCTTTACTTTCAAAATCCTCCCAGTTTTGGGAGGATACTGTGCTTACCTTCCACAGGTTTTCAGTAGGGGTGTAAATCACAAGTGTCATCACAATGCAATATTATATTGATTCTTTGGGGTAGGGTTGTGCCATATTGTATTGTTATCAATATATTGCTCAAATGTTTTTCATGATGAAAAAAATTCATATCATGATAATGGCAATAGTAAGCCTAAATGACACAGTATTACACACAGCATCAACAAGTGTGGCTAGAAGTGAAAATAATGTTGCTACCAGCTCCACAGTGGAGGAATTAGCTTTAAAAAGTGGCACAACTTCAGTAGTGTGGAGATGGTTTGATTACAAAAGATTAGATGTACAATAAACCATGGTAATTCGTATAAAGTGCTATAAGACTGTAACAGCAAAAGGGGGCAAAACAACAAACTAATTTCATAACCTCAAGTGGACACTTTGGCAAAAATCCCATGAGGAGAATTCAACAGCTATTGTGAGCTCTAAACCAAAAATATTTTTTCTATATTTTGTCATATTATCAAGGATATTGTCATTGCAGAAATACTCTGACTATCATGATATTATTTTAGGGCCATATCGCCTACCCTCTACTTTGGAAAACAATGCAGTGTTTGCTAACATCACAAAGTCTGCCACTCATAGACAATATTTTGTCCATTTGACACTTTCAGTTACATTTAGGTCAACTCACAAAAAACAGCTAACAACCTCCAGACATAAATGACAAAGACATGCCATGGGAATTTCAAAATGAAGTTGTATCTTAAAGATGACAATATAGATAGGTAATTTCACTTTGCATTAATCATATTGGATCAATGAACATTGAGGCGATATATCAATCCAGATCGATGTGTCGTTACGCATTTTAGTGGTAAATCTCCAATAATGCACGTTACACACAAAAAACAATGATAAAGCATGTTTTATTACAGCCACCTGTGCCACTGAGCGGTTGGGTAATTTACTGTCAAGCACTTACAAAAATCCACAATGATGTCTGGTCATGATCTGGCGAAAGAATCAAAGGGAGCTGGGTTTGGAGACCCAGGAATGAAGTGCAACACTGAGCCTCCGCGCTTCTACTACAAACTGACGCTGGCTTTAAAAACGTACAGTAAGTTACATACACCAGGCAAATGTGCCCTACAACTGAGCTGGGTAACAAGAGACAAGGACATATGAAACCAGACACCCAGCACGGAGGCGCGTGACTGGTTAAGACACTTACTGATGCACTGAAATTGAATTCGCCCCAAAGCCTATTACCTACATATAAAACTGAATGAGCCAAATCACATGTACACACCAGTGTTACTTTATGGACATTATCCACGAGACAAAAGGTATTAAGTTTAAGTCACTTCGCTGGAGGCAGCTCACTGAAGAGTTGGTTGCACTGTTTACACCACGCCTCCAAGTTTACCAACACACCGTGAGATATTGAACACATATGCGAGATAGCGTTAGGATTCCCGACAGCTGCACGTTTTGTTGGCAAAGCTAATAAGAACCTTGACCACGGTATTCACGTTCAATCTGTTTAACGTTACTTGTGGCTACCATAACATTAATATATTCGGCCAAATTAAACACGCTGTGTTTAACTCAAATGAGCAGTCTAGTATTTATGTGTACATTTACAGCTAACATTAATGAACCAACAAACTAACGTTAGCTACTAACGCTATATCGCGTCTTAGCTCGCTGTTTATCTTACATGACAACTGTTACTAACGTCAGGCTACGTTCGTTCGGTTGCCAGCCAGGAATTACTGCCAAGCTAGCTGGCTGCTCGCTAACATTACGGGATTATGTTTTGCCCTCTCTGCCTGCTGTAACCGTTTCAGAGGCCCTTATTAACTCCACAAGAAGGTCGGCTAACGCTGAAACCCTTACCTTTGCTGTGTTTACACTCCTCAGTTCCCCTCTGCAGCCAAAACAAATGGAGCTTCCCCGAGAGAAACCCCACTCCAATCCGAACTCAGGCTCCTCTCACTTGGCCGACAGTAACCGCATATTTACTTCTTTTGGGAGCCGTTAGTTGGCAGTTGAAGGTCCATTACATACCGCGGAGCAAGAACCCCCCCAGTCCCGTCCCTCGGCCGTCTGTTTTGACGCTTTAAATCATTTTTATCCTTTTCCCGATTCCCAAACACCAACCTGACGGGCTTTAATGGCGGCACAGGGGAAGGGAAGCAGCCGAGGCAGGGCTAAAAAATACACTACGAGGGAGAGCACAGAGCTCTGGGCCGTGTTACAGTCAGAGGCAGGATCAGGATTTACCACCTGAATCTGCCAACCACGCTGATTGGTTGATTTTTGTGTATCCCTTGACAATGACCAATCAGATTCTACGTCTCTCGTTCCAACTGTTAAAAGGCTCCGTGAAAGCAAAACAGTCTCGAATGATACAGTAATAACACCGGCAATTACATTTGGACATTATTTTCCTTTAAGTCGACGGGCGCAGTTACTTACAGTAAAAATATGTTTGTTTTTAATTCGGGCATCGTAAATTGTTGCATCTCTGGCACGCAACCACGTGGTATCCCCTCAAAAGGGATAAGGGGATGATGTCATCGTAAAAATACTGCAGCAAGCGGTCTGCAGTAATGCATGACAGCTTGAGCAACAGTCCTCCAGTCGTTGAATTGATATTATTGACGGGCATCTACACACTCCAAAGCCAGAATTTAATTTGCACCATAATAAATATTCTGCCAACCCATTTGTTCACCACCAGAGGAAAATTTATGCATGGATGCAACTCTTGTTTACAGGAAAGCCCATCCCACTCCGGAGTGATGTAACTGAGACAAGCACCAGTAGGTTTGGCGCATAGACTAGAAATAAACATCCAAAATAAATGTATGAGTTGTGATATTGCAAGTTTTTGGAAGAAGTTTTAAAAAATGTAGCAATTATAGAATCATTTTAAAAGTTTTATGCTATGTTCACACTGCAGGCAACAGTTGCCCAAATCATTTTTGGTTGTATGTTACTCAGATCTGATTTTATCATGACAGCAAAAACAGCACAGATCAAATGGAATCTTATATTTTCAATTCTGATTTAGGACACTTGCATATGTGGTCCTAAAGCAGATACAGGTTTCATTTTTTGCAATGTGACTTCAGTGTAAATAGTCAGTATTCATGAGACTTTTACATCACTCAGGCTACGTTCACATTGCAGGAAAAAGTGGCCAAAATTAGATTTTTATGTGACTCAGATCTGATTTTTTTTCACACTAGTGTGAACAGCAGAAGTCACATGGAATCTGATCTTTTCAATTCTGGTTTGGAACACTTTGATATGTGGTCTTAAATCAGATACAGACCTGAGTTTTTGCAATGCAACCTCAAAGTGAACAGTCATATCAGATTCATGTGACTGCCTGAAGTGTCCGACCATGAGACTGGCAGATGGACATTAAAAGTAGCCCCTGACATTCTGAAATTTTAGATGAAACCTGTTTCTGTGAAGCCATTTATGTCAGGATCCCACCACTCTTGACTGTGGTTCCACATTCACACACTCCTCCATACAGGAATAGAAGCAATTGCTTAAGGAAAGGCCATAAATAAAACTTTGGCACTCTTTCCCCACATCCCCATTATCATCTGCACCTGAAGTTCACACTGAAATCTGATATTGGCCACATTTAAACGATAATGCGAACAGCCAACCAAAAAAATCTGATCTGAGCAATAAATCAGAATTAAGCACTAAGGGTCACAGTTTGAACATAGCCTAATTAACCTGCAAAACACACACACAAAAAAACAGGAACATAAATGTAATCATAAACATTTTTAAAACATGCAAAAATCACTTGAACATTTAAAGTGCTACTCCACTTACCATAATAAGAAAGCAAAGGCACATCATCTCACATATGCATGTCTCATTTATTATCCCCCATTTTAGGAACCATATTCTCTGTGCTCGTCCAAGCAAGTCCTTGGTCTACTTTCGTCAAGTACACATATCCAGATAAAAGCTGAGAAGATCTAAGCTGTGCACTGGACTTTGTGCTTTCAGGGAGGTGTTGATGTTGCAATGGCCCACTCGGGGAAGGAAGGGAAGGGTCACCCCATACAGTAAGAGTACATGAGTGTATACTTGTATTACGTTGGAACTTCAAAGGTATAGTATCCTAGCAATGTTAGTCCTCTCACATTTTATGCCAGTGGTCCTCAGCGCCAGAGCCCTGCTGGTTTTCATTCTGGCCATCAAGTCAGGGTTACACCTGAAGGATGCCAGAAGGAAAGACTTAAAAAGCAATCATCTAGGGACTGAGGAGCAGGATTAAGAGTGAGAACCAACACTAAGAACTGCTGCTGCTCTATACCACCACAACACTCAACTGAGACAAGCTTATACAGTAAGTGCTGTTTAAATGCTACCCCCCCTCCCTTGTCTACTATACATTCATTATATATTTCCTTATTATATTCCAGTAGTCAAAGGAAACCATACTCCTAACAAATTGATTTTGTCATTTCTTTTAACATTGTGTGATTGTGTTACTCTGGGCGATTATTAAGTAACATTTTGAGTGCCAGTTCCCGATAAGTGACGCATTGGCATTACACATCAGGGCAAATGAAATGACCCTAAGGCAAAAAACAGGACATACAAACAGGCTGTGTAAATAAAGCAGAGCTTGTTCACAAGGCAACTTCTCCCGCCACAAAATGTCTTCAACCTGCTGATCACTATGTCGGACGTCCTCCATGGACATGTGCAGTGCAAATGTCTGTCCATGCTGAATATAACAGTGTCTTGAATTGACTGGTTCATGCAAAGGAGGGCATCCTACATCAATCAATCCACACCTTGTTACTCAGTTGTCTTCAAACGGGCCAGATGTTTTCAGATGTCAGTCATGCTCATCATACCAACTCTGCCTTGCAGGAAGTATCACTTACAAAGCAGTTTCCCTCAGACTTTACAGTTGTAATTCCAGTTTTCAAATAATAAAGCGATTAAAGTCACCACTGCAACCACGAGAGACACAGGTCCACTCAGAAGTCGTCAGTGAACATAAAAGGGAAAACAGTTTTAGGAAGCAGTGAAGATTGTTTCAGGTAGACAAAACACCACATCATGGAAAGAGAGGCATAGAATTGCAGGACTAAAAAAAGGAAAAGATGGAAGTCAATTATTGCAAACACAACACAATTTGTTATAATTTTCTCAAAAGAGATGTGTGAATGTGTTCTGTGTGCAGACAGAAACTGCCCTGAGTGAAAGGCACTGTATACTGAAGCAAGGTCACAACGTTTTCATCACATTATCCAGGTCCGCACACGTAACATCGACCCAAGCAGGTCAGAATACATGGGGTCTGCTGTCAGCTATGCCAAGACAGGAAGGTGATCGCTCGTGCTCTGTTCCAAAGGTTACAATTCACACACTATAGGGGAGTATCAGCCTTCCATTATGACTTTAATAGAGAACAAGTCAGTGAGAAGTGAGCTTGAAGTGGTTATATGATCACGGTCAGTAGTATTGGAGACAACCAGCACTGTGAAGTGGAAGTAGCAGCCAGGTTTTTATGTGAAGAACAGACAGATGCAGCTTTTTTTTTTAGTGGTAGCTCTCTGTGTTGCAGCAGCAGCAGAAAGGGAACCTTAAGCATCTGGTTAGTAAAGCTACAGTACATTGTGTTTGCCCTGTGAACCCCGTACAACGCACAAAAGCTGAGCTGAGTTTGGCTCAGGGTGGTCAAAGAGGACTAGTCAAGTGGCACAACATGACAGCATTGGTATAGCACAATAATAAAGAAATCTTAAATTTTGTTAAGTGCAGCAAAGCGCATACAATTTCAGTGTTATCCAGAGGAACGAGACATTGACATTCTTGTCAATCAAATTAGATTAACTGTTAATCTGACAAAATATATATATATTTATGTATACATAAAGCACCCATTATAGAAGTGGCAGAGTAAATTTTGTTTGAAATCTATTCTTCAACATTTAAATAGGCAACTGTATGATTAATTAATTAAAGACTGTGGAACATGGAAAAGAAAATGTTATAATAATGAGTCCAAAATCAAATGTGAGAAATGTGCAGGTTAATAAAGAAATTATAGTTACATATATATCTCTTTCTTCAAATCCAAAAATAAAAAGTTAACAACCATTTGCCTACTTTATTTTAAAAATTGTTTGAAGGCCGCAGAATAATTTCCCCATTACTTTTCTTAGATGGTTTGTTTAAAAGAAGGCAAAAAAAAAATAGTGCAAGAGGTAATGCAAGGGTGGCTGCTCAGAGTTGGTGATGCAAATGTGAAACAAAACAAGAGGGGGAAAGCATGGAGAAGGGCCTGTTGGCAAGAAATTGTGTTGTATTATCCACTTTACAATCCTGAAACCAGACACATCCACACTGAAGTACCCCAACTGACCCCATTCCAAAAAGAAAAGAATGAAAACGGACGACTTTTGCCACCAGTGAGACACACCTGTTAAGCCCGCGAAGCCTAGCAACGTCTCCCCTTAAAATGGAGATCAGACTAAGACAAGAAGAAATACTCACAGCGGAACACCACCTGCGCATGCCTTTCACTTTCAGGACTGGCACTTCTTTTGTCTACATTTGTCTATCTTTGATTGCTTGAGATGCCCACCTCTCAAGGTGCGTCACTTATTTGTGTCCCATACACACCCTGCATGTTTCTATGTGGTCTGTGAGCCACGAGCGTCCCCGTCAGGACTAAGGGCGGCCGGTCGGCCTTGCGCTAAAACGCTGGCAGAGACCATTGGCAGATGAGCAGCTTCGCTCACTAAGTTCTCATATTCGCTACTGTCCTCGTCTTCGTCGTCCTCATCCTCGTCTTCGTCATCTTCCTGCCCTGCAGCTTGTCTATCTAACGAGTCAGAGCTTGACCCATCACCATTGCCAAGGTACGGGGTGCTGGGAGTGGTGACGGGATTAGAGCTGGCACCCAGGCCCAGCCCGAGGCCCAAGCCCATCCCCAGTGGGCCGGGGGTAGGGTGTCCCGGAGAACCCACGGCCTGGGGCCGGGGCAGTAGAGCAGCACTGGTGGGGGGGGAAGAAGAGGAGAGCAGAGAGTCATCCTGGGACAAGAGGTCAGCATAAGATGGTGGGTTAGGTGAGGTACTGGGCCGCTCCGGGGCAGAAGGTGTGTGGAAAGTTATCCTGGACAGAGGGGACGTCTCAGAAGGTTCTGTATTCTCCTCTGGAGTGGAATGGGAGTCTGCATTTTGAGCCTCACGGAGTCCTGTAGAACAGAGAGAAAGATGTAGATGCACTTGGCTGATCAAACCGTCTGGCAGGTTTAAATGTATGCATTGCCCTCACTGCGATGATGTGTTGCAAACAAAATATTTCACTGATAGAACTCAAAAAGAAGGAGATTTTATTAATTGCAACTTTTATTAAATATCGTTTCATGTGCCCATGTGTGGAAGGATTTTTCTATATGCCTTACAAAAAGACGCCTAAGAGAAAAATAAAGGTGCCATGAGGATCAGGAATCACAAGGAAGAGCTAGACATTTCAGTGAGTTCCACAATGTTAATTAGGGGTGGGGGAAAACATTGATTCTTGGAAGCATCACGATTCTCTCTTGAAAGATTATATATCAATGCAAAAAAGTCAATAATCTGAAATTTAAAACCCAATTCTGCACATTATGATCGCCTGTGACAAAAGTGGCTGAACCAACTGGATGGTGAAATAAAACAGACGTAAACATGTTTGTTTTAAACTTCTACTTCTTATGTTTTGGTGAGGATGGCTGAGTGTGAGCAACTGTAGATGGATACAATCCGTCCCGCACAAGCCAGTTTAGGTTTATTTGGGTCATATGACTGCCTCACATTGGCTGGTGCAACCATACAGGTGTGGCTGCACCTCTGTTTGTTGAAAGCCATGACGAAGACCTGTAGTTACCGTTTATTTATTGGAGTGCTTGGATCATCTTTCTATTTAGAGAGAAAAATGTAACTGGTAAAAAGGAGGACATATAATCAGCATAAATTAAGTTTGATCTGTTGCCTGATCAAATAGGGAGGGAGAGGGATCGACTCAAAAGAAGTGACGCTATGTAACTTTAGTTTAACGTTTCTTGTTTTTCCTGTTTGCTATTGATCATAAGCCAGCTGATTTAAACTATTTAAACTAGCACACACTTGAAATTGAATGACATAATTCCAGTGTATAGAAGCTAAAACAAGTACTTACTCCTCTCCTCTTCTGCTGTCTTGCGTTTCCTGAGAGCAATTTGTTGTTTGAGTTTGTTCACATCCTCTTGAATTTTCTCCTTCACACGTTCGCTTTGTTCTACCTCCCCACACACAGCCTAAAAAACAAGACAAACCAGTGAAAAATTTCTAGCGAGCAAAGTATTTCACTACACATCTTAGACAAAATCCACCAGCTATCCATTACTCACCTGCACTTTATCTTGTAGTGCACTGTACACTTGAAATATTGTTCGAATATCCTTCATCACGCCATCTTTGTCAAAGAATTCAGCCCTGGAAAGATATTTACCAAAACATATATCCATTACATCATTCAAGGCATAATAAATAACGTCACAGTGAGAAGCTCATGCAGTTTATTCATCGAGATAGAGCATTATGAGTGCATTAGAGCAGTGGATGTCTTCTATATCAAAGCTAAATCAGACATATTCCACTAGCTGTCACACACAAATATGAGCTGACTGAGCCGAGGCGAAAGTAGAGTGATCTTATCAGAAGCTGGATAGAGAGGCCTGGCTAAACCCCTGCAGTCAAGATGACACTGACACACAGTATTCAACCCCAGCATTCAGAAACAGTGGCTCTAAGTTTAGACCCAAAGACACAGAAATACAGGCAGAAGCATGTGCAACCTGTCACCTACCAGCTTCCCACTGCAGCCAGTCACACACAAATGTACGCTGATACGACTTACACACAGTGTCAAGTGTAAACTAACACACTCACACAAATGTTGCATGTCCTGAGTGTTGGGGTCAAAGAGGTTAAATCCCTGCCAGCAGTGCACCCTGCTGAACAGAAAGCTGTTTGTGGAAGGGAAGCAACTCCTACTGAGCTGTTGCGGCACCCGCTGTGGGGGGGTGGGGAGGGAGCTGCACATGTTATGCCCTCAAGGTGAAGCTGTAATGCCATCAGGTGAAAACAGGTGGCAGCTGCAGCTCCACACATATCAGAGGAGACACATGGCTGTCTTAACTCTCCCCAAGCCAGAAGTGGGAGTGGGAATGACATGGGTGTAGTGCAAAACAAGAGTTGGGAGTCCAAACCTTACCCATGCTCTTTGATGACCTGGGTGTAGTTGAGTGAGGTGTTGGGCACTGAGGAGACTTTGTATTCCTGCTGGCTCGTGTTGCCGAGGTTTGGGATTGTGAGGGTGATCCTCTGGTTGTACCTACTGATTGGAGATTAAACCATAGCATACATTTATAATAGTACATACAATTTCAATAACACTTTTTTTTTTTGCTTTGACAACTCACTCCTATTAACCATTTATTTATTAGTGAGATGGATGTTAATGTAATGTACGAAGCTTAACTGGCAACAAGTAGAAATCTCTCCCCATAGTGTGGCTGAAGGATTTTGAAAAAATAAAAACCCCAACTGTATTTACTTTGTCTGATATTGCAATTGTGATATGAGAATGAATGATTATTTTGTACAGTATATCACTCGCACTTTCACTGAAAAACATTAAAATGATTGTGGTGTGATTTTTTTGCAGGGGTCTGTGCCAAAAAAAGATGTTTTCTGGAGTCTGTGGGATATGATGTGTACTCTACAACACCACAATATTTAATTTGATTTAATTTGAAAATTGCAGGAGGTAAAAACAAACAAACATTCAATTCATTTTTCAGCTCTACCGCATAATTACCATTTCAGCATTTCATGACTGTGTAAAGTGTTGATAATGTCTCATTTACACATTTGTTTTAAATCCAGTAGCACATATATGCACTAAATTATTGATGTTTAAGTTTCTAAACATTGTTTCATACATCGGAAACAGAGCAATGAGCAAAAGTTGATTTGTCATGTCATATCATTTCTTTCACCAAATCAACTTAATAATGTCATACGCAGGATCTACATCTACCTTAATTCAGTCATATAAAACATCTGGACAATAGTAAATATGCAGTTATTACCTGCGGTTAGGTCTGAAGAGCACATATTCCAGAGCATGTGTGGAGCTGTTGGCTGTGGAGATGAAGCTGAAAAGAAGGAAGACTAGGTCGGGCACACCAAGCAGCTGAGTCAGCTGTTTGTGGATGATCTGTTCCCTGAACGACATCTGCTGCTGCGTGTTCCTCCGGAACCGGTACCAACCAATGACATTCTACATGACAAAAAAAAAACAAGTCTTAAAATGTTTTTAATCCGTCCCCGTTTGTGACTGTATAACAACACAAGTGGCCAAACAAATATACAGCATTAAAAAAAAAAAACTCTCCAAATCACTGTGAAACCTGTACAGTCATTTATAGAAATTCTTCAAAGAGGAAAAGTAATACTATTAATCATTACTTTCAATACAACAATTTTGTACATTTTGTTGTACAATATAGTTTGAAGCCAAAACTGATTAAATCAGGACTCTGATTTTCAGATTATATTATGAGATTATTTTTTGAGACACTAGTCAATCATACTTTTAGTTTGAGATCACTCATTAGTTTTCAATAAAATTAAAATATACAAAGAAAAATTAATGCAATTTCTTAGGATTTGTTTTAGTGTAGCCTTGGTTTACAGGTAACAAACGGGCATCACTGACATTTCACAGAATATAGACACAGTGTATGTTGAAATGACAATTATAAAAAATAAAAAGAATTCACTCACTTTCCGCCTATCTTTAAGTATGCTGTTGAGATTCTCTTCATTGATTTTGCCTGCGTAGTCATAAAAGCTGGTGAGAGGGGGGAGAAAACAAGTAAGTTCAACCTGATTCATCATGTTCCTACTCCTCCTCTGCCTTGGCATATTTCTGTTGCCCAATCTTGTCAGATGGGGCCATCTACTGTCCAATGTCAAATTAATTCAGAGCAGCATAAAAGAACATTAGGCAACTGATGCATCCATTTAAACTGTCAGTATATTTACAGCGTCATAAAACTAAAGATATCACAAGCTACGTTCCACAAAGGCACTTTTATTGAGGGAATAAACAACAATAAGAAGAGTTCTCAGTAACAAAGTAACAATAGCTCTTTTAAATGCCACTTCGAGCTACCTTACCTTAACATGCATGTGTTGGTCAGGTTTTCTTAAATCAAAACAATAATGGCTAAAATTGTTGCCTGACCATTTTTGTCTCCCTAAAGCAGTGTCTGTTCTACATTATAACATATGCATGGACAACTAATGATGAAGTTGTTTGAGAATAAAAAGCTCATATCTTACCTAAACAACTGTGTACAAGGATCATGATTATGGATTTCTGTTGGAAACAAATGGTGACAGATATTTCAGTTATATAACATTATACATGCAAATCTTTAAAGGTGTAAGCCAAATGTAATCTACAAGCAAAATTCACAAAACAGGACTGCAACCTACCGTCAGTCACATAGATATTATAATTATACTGCTGGAGATTTCTGTAATTTATATGGCCACAAAGGTACATGCTTCTGTTATTGA
>JAJHUR010089308.1:18068-34094 GCA_027495735.1 Lutjanus campechanus | reverse complement strand
GCTACATATTGCTCCTTTAATAGTAGTTAGTTATAGATTACAAATTATATGTCACTGCTGTAAATGGACTCATAAATTGAATCAGTTATTCCATGTCACTGAAGAAGGTAATACACTGTCCCGTTTATGCTTGGCTACAGGTGCTGTCTCTTTATCGTTTATATCTGAGACACTAGCTTGCATTAACACAGGCTCATTGAGCAATAATGCTCTGTAATTAAATATGACTTTACATTTGGCCTTACTCGTAAATACAGGCAACAAGGAGCCACAAAAATAAACCACAATGGGGGACATAAATTGTTATTTTCAGCAGCTCCACATTAACATTTTTGTAGCTTTGTGCGGATATTAAAACAAGTCTAGCACAACGGAAGTCATTTGCCATAAATACCGAAAGCAAGGCACACGTTTTAATCATGCACTTTACGGCTACAGCGTGTGGCTTTGTTTGCAACTGCATATTTAGTGTGTGACATGAGGTGATGTTAGTTAACCGTCTGAAACAAGGGAAACCCTGCCAAGATCAGTTACAGAAGCCAAAGGACTTGATGTCAAATGTGAATGGATATGTATCAGAATATCATTTAAAAGACTAATCAGGAATAAATGAATAACAGTAAAGAGATTAAATTCATTATCATTCAGATGTCCAACGTCTGTTGAATATTCAGGTTGAATATTTGCCACCATTAAAAAAGGATTCATCTAAATAAGTGAGTGAGCGATCAACGATAGATGTGTCATTCTTACAAATAGATGCAAACTGCTGTCCCACAACCAAAAAACAAATTTAAAAATTACTTAAGTGGTAAACCTTAGATATTTACTAAGATCCCTCTCTTACCTATTGTAACAACAAATAATATTTGAGGTGGCACTAAGCTTAATATGTACAAAATAATAATTTATTGGGTACTTAATATTGGGAGGGGGCTGTCCCGAACTCTTGAAAATTATTTTTGCTAATTATTAAACAGACTTTTTGATTTTTTTTTAGGGTGAAATAAAAAAAGAGCTGTTAATCATGAATCTTTCGTAAAAAAAAAAAAAAAAAATGTCCCGCATTTTCACACATTTTCACGTGTCACTACCGAAACAGTCTAAGTTTGAGTCCACAGAGTAAGACAGATTTTAGCCACTCCCCTACACTTTTAATCAGGAAATATGTCTGTGTCCCTTTCACTCATGGCTGCATTGTCTCATGTGCCATCATTTTGAAGTAATTGTTTTCAAAAGTCTAATAGAGTGTAACTTTAAGGAACATGTGACAAAGTCACAGTTGGGACATGATTGTTTTGGTTGTAACAACAGCGAACACTTAAGCCTTTATTTGGGGAAATAGTTTAGCACAGTTATGCAAATCAAAAGTATTTTAGTACAGACTCCATATTATTTAAAATTCAGTATTATGATTAATACCTGCTAAAATATAAAACACTTCTGAAACTAACTGTCGATACAAAAACAGTCACAACTGATACATGGGATGTTTTGTCAAAAATAAAGTTAAGTAAATTTGGTTACCAGCAAAGATGTTATGATAGTGTTTGTTTCAGTGTATATTAAAACGAATGAATCCTTAACTTTTAAATCACTATCATTTATATTATGCCCTTTACAATGAAAATTTGGATTAAAGATACAATTAATCTCAAAATTATGCTTGCAGAATTGGTCAAAATGATAATTTTTATTAATTAACTTATATTTTTACAACGCAGAGATAAAAAAAACATCTTAATAGGTCAATTTAGCCCTTTTTCTTATCTCATATATTATTGCGTTTCGGTGGTGACAAATTTTGGAAGAGGAAAAGTATTTAATTACGAGAAATGTGTACATTGGATGTTACACAATTTACATACTTCGGGGGAAAAGACGCTTTCGTTTTAAATTGTTTACCACTCAGTTCTGTCAAATGCCTCAGATATAAAATAGAAAATAAAACAGATATGTGTTGTAAAATTCACAAGTGGTTTTTGCAGTTTGACCACATATCTCGACACTGCCAAGCACCACCTCAGTGTAAGGAGTCCAAAGCAGCTGTTCTTTCACTTAACCACCACATATTGGGTTAAACAAAGCACCCAGCCATCACTTGCAATCCCGCTTGAGGTGCCAGGAGTGAATGCCAAGTCCCTCCAACTGTCACTTCCTTATTTAATATTAATGAGCAGTTTACGCTACACACATGCATGCCACTACCACTCAGAATGTCAGACAGTTTTGAACAGGAGTTTTGTTTCCTTGGTGATTGCAGCGTTGTTGTTTTTTTTTCTTTTGACGTTCTGTTGGATAGAGGGAGGAAGGTGACATGGCGGTTTTGGACTCCATCTGCAGGCTGCTCAAATTGGCCTTCACAGCCCATAAACTTTCCCCTAGCCAGCCAGACACCCTCTAGCACCTTCCCTGTGGACAGGCCATATAATGTCCTCTTATAGAAGAGAGACACGAGAGAGAAGAGAGGCTGTCTGGCTTCCATCATGAAGGGTTTTTTTTTTCTGTTAAAGAGAGCAAAAGATATACTTGAATTTAGTTTCTGCTATAATTACTTCCTCTCTGCAATAGTAAAGCAAAATTGGCCTCACCCTCTTGTAGCAAAAGAAAGCCTCCATTAAACTTATCATCATGATCAAACCATTATAGTGAATATGCTGCTAGCCAATTCTGAAAATGTACTTTTAGCACACAAC
Source organism: Lutjanus campechanus (assembly GCA_027495735.1). Lineage (NCBI taxonomy): Eukaryota > Metazoa > Chordata > Actinopteri > Lutjaniformes > Lutjanidae > Lutjanus > Lutjanus campechanus. The sequence continues at coordinate 31,398 of JAJHUR010089308.1, read as the reverse complement.
CGACAAGGCTGTGTGCAGAGAAGCCTGCACATATACCCGCTCACCCGTAATATTCAAGGCGAAGACACACCATTAATGGTAAACATTGTCTTTGTGCAGTCCTGATGTTTTTTCATAACCGCTCTTTGAATGATGTAAGGACATTTTACAGAGGTTTGCATGCTGGGTGCATTGGCAGCTTTCCCAAGCTTAGAGAATGGAAAGTGTAGGGATGGAGTTTGATAGAGAATAGCAAATCATCTGCTGGTGAACTTCATCCCCCTCTGGAACCGAATGAAATCTGGTCCTGGGCCAACATCAAACAGCCTCGCTGTAGGCTGCAAGAAACCCAGGGATAAAACACTGACAGTATATCCTCAGGTGCTGCGAGCAAAGAGGTTTGGAGTTCCTGTTTGATGATGAGAAAGACCTGCCTTACACAACAAATCCAAACCTTAAAAAAACATACTCAGTGGCCATTGTATTAGATAAACCTGGCCAGGACCACTTAGGTAGGTCCAACTGTTATGTTATAGATGCAAAGCAACTCAAGATACAAGCTAGTAACTGAGACTCGCTCACAAACGGACTCAGATTCCCACAAGAGGGAGCTGTTCAGTCATTCCTATAGGAAATGAAAGCAATAGCAGTTGCAGTTTAACCCTACAGATATAGATGTGGTGATGGCCAGGGTTGGGAGGGTTATTTAAATAATGTGTTCAGACACAATTACCAATTAACTGTTTAAAATGTAGTCATTAACCTAATCCAAGTATCCAAGTATTAAAGTAATGTAACTTGATCACTTTCGGTTACTTTTGGATTACCACAATATGGTGAAATTATTTAATCTACTATAATTAATGTTTGTTGGAGGTTTTATTAATTGTCTATTTATTCCTGATATGTGTGACTGCACATTTCTATTAATAGCTGTAATTATGCACATTTAAATGTACTTTGCTAAGTAACGTTATGTTATTCATGCTTCACAATCAAACTACAAATAAACTAACATAAACTTATTCTCACTAAGCATCTTGGTCACCAACATCACATCTTTTTTCGTGGTAGTATTGACAAGTTAACTAACTGAATTTCTGCATAGCTACATTAGAAGTTGGTCTGTGCAGCTAGTGTTAGCAGTTGGTCTGTATAGTTAATGTTAGCGGTTGTTCTGTGTAGCTACAGTTAGCAGTTGTTCTGAGTAGCTTATGTTGGCGTTTGTTCTCACCTGTAACTCTTTATTTAAATTAGATGAGTTCTTGTTTGTTGAAGGTTTGTCTATTGTTTGTCCAGGTATTTTTTTCCTTTAAGTGTGAATGCACATTTAGAATTAATAACAGTAACTGTGCACAAGTAAGTAAGTAAGTAATGTTATGCTATACTGAAAGTAAACTGACATAAACTTATTCTCAAACACCATCTTGTACACCAGCATCGCCACATACAGTCCTAAAATGTACTAAAAATTAAAATGTAATGTTTATGTACGAGATAGCTGATTGTTGGATCAATAAACAATTCAATTCAAAATATTTTTTGGTTTTGGTAGTGGTAGTATTGACAAGTTAGCTAGCCAACTGAATTTCTGCATAGCTAACATTAGGAGTTGGTCTGTAGCTATTGTTAGCAGTTGGTCTGTATAGCAAACGTTAGCGGGTAATCTGTGTTGCTAATGTTAACGGTTGTTCTGTGTAGCTAACATTAGCAGTTGGTCTCGTCTGGATATGTTCCTTTAAATTTGTTAGTTCTTAGATAATGACAGTATTTTCACAGTGAAAGGCAGAACTGTCACTGTACTCTTATATTGTTTCTCCTTACTGATTTAAAGACAAAAAAATGTTGAAATTTTCACCCAGTGAAGTATTTTCACTTGAAGCCATGATAATGAATTGAGTGGAAGATTAGCTTGTTTCATTCAGTATCAGAGTGGGACTGTGAGACTTGTGAAGTAATGTGTGCACATTGCGCATGGTTGTGTGTTGTTTTTTTATTTTAAAATGTATTAGGAAATTGTAATCCTACTAATAATCCCAATTTTTATGACATTTATCCATCCAGTTCTTCTCAAAGATGTTTTGCAGATTTGTGATCCATTGTTTGGGCTTGTAGATAGTCATTAGTCTCTGGCAACAGAAAAAAAACAATTTCTGGATGTGTTGGAGGACAGTCTGTGTAAAAATCACTTCAAATGGTTACATCTTTTTTTCTGTAACTGTAATGGAGTACAGTTACTTTTTGTTTGTATCTAATTACATAATCCTGTTATATGTAACCTGTTACTCCCTGAGCCTGGTGATGGCACATCCCACAGGCAAAGGCAAGTCGTAGCTGCTGCAATTTTAATGCTAATGCCCCATGCAGGCAGTGAGCTTTACAGCTCTGCAATTACATGCAGCTTGCTTTTAGGAACAAGCTTCATCCAATTGCAATTTGCGTCATTGTGATTGATGCAATGACATCAATCACAATGATGCAAAGCTGTCCCTGTTTCATCTAGAACATTGAGTTCTTCAATGCGTGGACTCAACAAGATGTTAGAAGCTTTCAAAGGAATCTCGGTCTTTGATTGCTGGATATCATCTCGCATTTTCTGAGGTAACTTCAGTGAAACGTTGATGCTGCGAACGTTTCATCCAGTTCTTCTCAAAGGTGCTTTGCTGGTTTGTGATCCATTGTTTGGGCTGGTAGATAGTAGTTAGTCTCTGGCAACGGAAAACAACAATTTCTGGATGTGCTGGGACACACAGTCTGGGTGAAAATCACTGCAAATCAGCACCCTTAAACCAAATTTGGTTATTATGGTGACAGTGTAGTAAAACAGTGAGTGGGCTATTGAAGTGTTAAGTTTCTGAAAACATCTCTGGACAGACAATAATTACTTAAAATGGTAACCATACAAAAAATAGACACACAGACAAAAAAGGCATAATTGTGGGTTTGTGTGTGTGCGTGTGTTTTTCTTAAAAATGTCATTGTTGTAGGGGCCAGAGTTGTCAGATTCACTCATTTAAATTATAGTAATATAAAACTTTTTTTTTTCTAAGTGTGAAATAGTTAATTACCTTCTAATCTAACAATTTGTATTATGAATTAGGAGATGGATTGATGGCTTGATAGACTGAAGTGTCCTGTGCCCAGCCTGGTGCCCAGCCCATATGGGGTTACAAGACACTAAGAAGCAACAACAAGTAGGATGGCCACATGACAAATCATAACATACAATTCCACAAATTCAAGACATTTCAAAACATTCAGTTTCAACGTAAAGAAACATCTTATGTTGGATACCGTGTTCTCTGCCTTAATTGAAGTTTATTTTCTATAAATCTTACAGACACAAAAATGTCCTCATGTAAGACCCTTTGCAACATATATAACTCGATTAACTCTCTTAATATATATGTATGGAAATCTTCTTTTATTTATACTTTACTTATATTCAATTTTTTTTATTGTATATTATTCAAAATAATCAGAATCTGCATTTTATTTGATGTACGCACTAAGAGGGAAACACTCTTGATTAGCTGTCTAATATCTTTCTAATATATTTCTCTTGTGATCTTTCAAATAACTAAGTAGAAAGTAAATAAAAGACTACATCATTTTTTTCTATCTTGGGATCTTTGACTGAGAAAAAAAAAAAGAATCTCTGCCCGCATGTCTTCATGTACTATATAACGCATCATAAATATCAGTAACTGTACATTTATGTCTCATACTGTATGTGTGTGATGGTATCTGTTCCATGTTGCCTGACATTAAGCTGTGATATGGAAATTGAATGTAGTATAACATTATAACATTTACATCTGCACAGTACTTGAAGCATCCATTTGCAAAGGCCATTTAAAGCTACACATAGTAAGCAACAGGATGCGTAGGATGAGTTTGACATTCAATTGATATTTTATTCCTACTGAATGGAATGAAAACAATCCAGTACCACCGCCCCACTTTTCCCACTGCTACCATCAGATGAAGTCAGTTCACGTTCTTGCTCATCAGTGTTACGCAGGAGAAACCCAAGCATTAGCCTCAGCATTTTCCCATTCCTGCATCCTACTATAGCTTATGTTACTTTTCTGTTTTAACCTGCAAACGTTAAGACATTACAGTTGTGCTGTGATATTCTTTGTGTAGTTGCAGCCCGTCTGTCAGATTGAGTCTCATCAATCTGACGCCTCTCACGAGCGAGGTGTTTTTGCCCCCCTGTATTCCATCGAATCGCGTGTGTTTTGTCTGCTGCACAAATTCTTGGTCAGGTCTCAGATACTGACACAAACCATTGTTCACTTTTCATAGTAAACAACATGTAATTATTGCATCATGTACGTTTAGCTTAGGAGCGTGTGTGTAATCATTACAGTATGCGTAGGCTTCATTTACATGTGACTCACTCTCCAGACAAGTGATTTACATAAATGAAGAGTTGTACCTAATAGAGTGGCCACTGAGCGATGTGAAACTGCAAAAGCACAGTACCTTCTTGACAAACACTACTCCACATTAAATGTTCAAGAGTGTTAGGGCCTATTTTATGTACACTGGAGAAAATTGCCTTTCATCCAGTTCTATATTTATATTCATGAAAAGCCTCTATTCCAGTCATTATCAGGGTCAAAGACAGAGAACAGAAAGAGTAAGTCACCAAGGCATTTCGCGGGCTATGTGTCTATCAGGCTATTTCACCTAAAGCCAAATGGATAATTCAATATGATGGTGTGAAGATAAAGCTCTGATACCGGTGGTGTCAGTGATTTGCAATAAAAGGGACGGGGTCTGGAATAAACAATGGATTTCTCTTATTCCGATGATCCGCCATATGGTGTCCCCCTGTACAAATGCGATACATGTAATGCCAAGCTCATTATGGAAGGTAGAATATGCATGAGTCCCTACTGTGGTACCACTTCATTAAAGCATTATGGTGTGCTGTAATTACGCACTCATTAATTGTTCAGCATTTTTAATGTTATTGGGATGGATAGTGCTATACACCCTCTATTAGTCTTGTAATCCAGCTTTGGCACCAAGCTCATATAAGAATGTGAAAATGCATCGGTGTCAATACAATCATATATGAAACATTTTGACTTGTATCGCTTAAATACACACGATGAGATTCAGGGTTGGGGTTTTTTTGCCTGTTGGCTGAGCTAGGACTTCTATTCTATTCTGGCATGTGAATGACACAAAATGTTTACGCTACTCTTCCATGATTGATAGTTTAAAAAATAAAATACATTGTAAAATACACCTTGCTGAGGAGTTGGAGGTATGCAGCTTGTCGCCTGCAACTCATCACCTAACTGCTCACTGTGTGTTTGCTCCATTATTCTCTTGCAAAAATTAAAAATTTTAAAAAATTACAAAAATTACTTCTGTTAGCGTCACACTCTGTTTCACCAGTTCAGCTTTTTTTGTGAAAGCATCAGCACTGACTAAGATTTAATTGTTCCACCTTAGTGTTGCTGTCACCGTTTAGTAACACTGAGGAAAGCTTAGGGCTGAAACACGTCTGTTGTTTTGCTGCTGTGCTACATAAAAGACCTAAATCTTATCCGTGAGTGCTGATGATTTCATGTGCACATCTGGAGATTTTTTGGATTGGCATCTGTCATATCCTTAAGACACTTGAGTTTAGCACACCAGTTCTTTTGTTTTATTGCCAATTCTTTTATTGTGAAACAGCAGCACAGTAAGAAATGTAAGGTTTTTCCATTGTGGCAACTTAATACAGCTCTGATACTTCCTTAGAATAGTGATTAATAAACATGAAATAAAATCACAGTAATGCTGGATTAAATTCTGCATCTTTTCCTATGCATTTGAAGGCAATCTGTATCCAAAGCAGGAATGGCGGACTCCGCCGCTAACAATGAAAGATACCAGATAGAAAAGTAATTTCAGAATGTAAATGCATTGAATAGCTTTTGCTGAAAAAATGCAGACCATACAAAGCACAAAAAATTGAGTTTAATTCCATGAAAATCTTTTTTGTTATTACAAATGATAACTTTAAAGGAGCTATATGTAAGAACTGGCCACCAATCAAATTTAAACAAACTGGGGGCAGCATATCACCAGAAAGTTGGAGTGTCCTCCTCTGGCATAAGGGGAAATATATTAGCTCTGTCAGTAACATTATACAATTAGCTGTTAATGCTAATGGTTGCTTTTTAGCTGTTTTACTTACTAATCTAGATGAAATGTTGCAAATTTGTCATCAGACTTCTTCTAAGAGCTGTCTCCAGTGGTGGAAAGCAATGTCCTCTGCCTATTTCTGTGTTAATTCTTCATCGTCTCGTCTTGGACTGTAGGAAGACTGGATGTTACAGTGACTCACGATCGCTTCTTAAGGTACAAAGTAGTATTACAAGACAGGACAGGCTGAGGATAGCTGGTTAGCATGCAAACTATAGTAGACACCCTGCAACACAATACATAGACGTCTTTGACATAATGTCAAAGCTGTTATTTCTTCACATTCTGTGAATAAGTCAAGTTAATTTTTTCACAGTTTTAATGTAAAATTCGTACATATAGCTCCTTTAAAGTTAACTTCCCGTACTCTAGTTTCTAATATCCTCAGCTCTTTTGTTCGAAGGTGATCTCTACCTCCATTCCTCCAGAAGAATTTTTATTCAGCTGTATCCTTTACAGCTACATATCCTGCACCTCCTGGAGGGAATTCAGTTTTCTGGGATGATGACAGTGCCTATAATAAGGTTCAGCGCACACTGGCCCTCCTATCAAGCCAAACCTCTGGTGCAGCTTCAGCTAAGATGGGTCTCTCACCCAGCGGGTCCACAGAGATGGGCATAGCATGGGTCGGGCATTCATTCACCCCCAAATGGGTCGATGATGCACAGCCATCGGGCTCCAGCACATCGCCCTGGAGTGTCAAGCAGAACATCACCCACTGACGGCCCTGTCAAGGTCATCAAAAAGAGCACTGGTCTGGACATGTGCCATCGGAGTGAGAAAATCGCCACGAGCGTGCATGAGCAACAGACCGAGGCGGTCTCCATAATGGCAAAGACGCTGGAGGTCAGCTTTAGGTTGTACTTTCTCCATGCAGCACTTTACTGCATAATACACTGTAAAAAGTTCAGTGCAATCAACTTTTCTCATTAACTTAATAGAAATATACACATATTTGTTCAAGGTAAACTTAACATGTCTACTACAGTATTTATTTTCAGATCAGAATGCTTTAGAACTTAATAAAATTATAAACATGAATTCTTCTAACTTGTAGTCTTTTGAAATGATGAGATGAATGAATGCATTGTAAAGAATTCAATCAATCAATCAGACTTAATTTATGTAGCAATTTTCACACAAACAAAATGCAGCACAAAGAGCTTCACACAATCCTCATCAAACCACTCCAACCACGCACTGCAATGATTTTGTTATTGATGAAGCACTAAAAGAAGAGCAGCAATCATTAAAAACAGGAGCTGAGGAAAGTGAGAAAACACCGGAGGCAGGATAAAAACTCAAAATAAAAGGCTAAAGTAAATAATTTAACATCAATCAATAAATAAGTAAAAACTCAACAGTGGATAGGGGAGGTGAAAAGTTAAGATCACAAGATAATGTAATAAATAGATCAAATAAAAGGAAAAGATTCACAAAAAGACAAAAACGAATGAGTAAAGTTCAATTAAAAGCCAGACTAAAAAGGTAAGAGTTCAATCAACTCATTAAATTAGGTTTCTTAAGAAATATGATCATCTTTGTGGCAATGCTGGAACAAAGCAGCTCCAACATGAGCAGCTGAAGCTTCAGTTCTTTGTGTGAAATGAAGAACTAACTTCAAACTGAGAAACTGTAAAAGAAAATCAGATTTGTTTGTAATGTTCATCAGTGTGATGGAAGCTGTTAGTTTAATGTAATGTCTTAAGCTCATTGAACATGTTTTGTCAAGATCAACTGAACTAAGTTTATTTGACCCAAAAAAATTGATTTGAATCATTACAAAAGTGCCTTAACGTATCTTTTCAAATTTTGTCAACTTCAAATTTTAAGGCAGCCCAGACACCAACTCTTTAAGTTAAAACAAATAGGTTATTTTTGCAGTGTGTAGCACAGTGAAATACATTTGGAAACATGGGATTGAGGACTGCACAGGTACTGCAGAGTCCTAATGTCATTCATTGCCTCTGCTTTTCACAACATGAAGAACAGTATGTAAAACCACTCTAGATAAATAGTTTATGGTTCTACATTAGGCTGCAGCCCATTAACATTAAATCAAACATAGACTTTCCATCATAGAAAAAGAAAAATGTCTCTTTTCTTAAAAGCCACTCTAACATAATTGAGCACCACCACATACAAATGCCTTTGAATGAAATAATTCTCTTCATTAAAAGCCATTTAGTGACTGCGTAGTTTATTTTCAAAAAGCCTTGTTTCTTAAAATAGTCCATATTGGTTGACCTACTTCCCAAGATTATTATCTACATTATTGCAACAGCAGTCCAGCTTTGAGTTTCCAAGCTGAACATATAGCTAATCTTTAAAAAGCATGTGCACAAAGTAGCTTGTAGTGTTGCATCTTCCAAATTCTGTTTTATGTTGCCTCGGTCTCCCATAGACGTCTTGGCTTCTCTTTGTTTCACTCATTATTTTTTTTCCCTTTTATTTTTATCTCATGTAATTCCTGCATTGTCTTCCCTCACGTATATCTTATTACCTACTATACTTCTTTGTTTTAACCCGTTGTTCTTCTCCCCTCACTCTTTGTATAGCTCTCGAATCTATGTGGGTATTATTTTCAAATCCTTCCCTCATTCTCCTTCCCATTCTCACCCCATCTTTTTTTCATTTCACCCCACTGCTCCTGCCCCCTCCACCTCTCTTGTCCTTTCACATCTCTTTCTCTTCATCTGGCTGGCTCCCATCCTCCCTCGGTCTCCGTCTCTCTCTTTTTACATACTCCTGATGCGCTCCTGCTGGCCCCGGTCTGTCCGAGGGGATTAATTGATAGTGAGAGATAATAAATCTTCCCATTAGGCGCAGGGCCCCTGCCCATCGCTCATTATGCGCCCGCTGCTCCTCAACGCCATGGCCTGGGGTTTCCCCTGCTTTTTTAACACGCACGTCTGCCATCCCAACGCCAGCAAGGTCAATCTCTGCCTATCACAGTCGATTGGCTACCTCACGTCACGGCAAATATTCCTTCATGCATGAACACTATTTGAAGCACATGTGTTTATTCCTTTCTCACTCTCTAACTTTTGCCTTAGTCTGTGTTTTATACGATAGACCTGAGCTGTCTCATGCAGCAGCTGTTGCATGTGAGTGTAACGCCTTTTTAAATTAAAAAGAAAAAAGAACATAAAAATCCTTTTTTCTTATCGAGTGTAAGACCTAAGATCCTATTTAATATACAATCTGTGGTTGAAGCCAATTGTTTCCTGTTACTCCCTCCTCCCCAGACTCGAGGAAGCTCAGGCGGGCTGCAGGAACACAACATGAGCACAAGACGAGTGCATCATCGTAAACTGACAACAACAAGCAACGAGTTCCGACACTGTACGTTGATCAGCCGTTTATAACTGTCAGTTGTCTGCCAATGTAAAGTTAAGCCTGTTCTCCTGAAAACAAAAGCCCACTGCTCTGAAAATACACACTTGGAGCTTAAGTTCAGTGACTGCCTGTCCTGCTCCATGCCAGACTCCATTAGTATATTGTCCAATTTAACCGTTATAAATATCTACTCCTCCTAAAAGATTATTAATAATTGCTTACAACTCATAAACAGACACAGACATTTTGGCAAACATTCGGCATTAATTTGAAGTCTAATTAAAGTGAAACAAGCAAACAATAAGAAAAGTTATGGACCAGAATAAAATTTCAAAGGCTCTAGTGTTGTTGTCACAGGAGCAAGTATTTCTCACTAAGCATGTTTCCTTAATCTCTGATGACATATCACGCTCATTTTATGATGCACATATGACAGTAAACACGTCACACATTTCTCCTTTAACGACACTGAATAATTTCCTGTTACCCTGAGACACGTTTAAGGGATTTTCAGATATTCAGTCTTCAAAGGTTCCTCCATTTCTCTTTTCGGCTCACAAAGCCGCCACATAAGCCAATTACTCACCTGTATCTTGTTAACTATCTCGGCTGCTGTTTTCTCATCTATCTTCTCCTATCTAATCTATCTCATTTTAAGCAGTATAGCATTACAGCTTTTTCTTGGTTTGACCTTAATAATAACTGTGGCAAAATAAACTCTGGATATTTAATCATGCTTATAAAAGGCATTTGTCTAAGGTCATTGCTTTATGTCACATTATTATGTTTATGTCCCTTTTGTTTCATATATTCATTCATACAATGCTGGAAGCACTTAATCCCAAAAATGAAAATCCTTAAATGGTGGACATTCAATACTTGGAGCAGCAGGATGTTTGTCCCAGTGTCCATCACTAACCTTCAGGGGTAATGAATTCAGGATGCATATTTCAACAAAGTTTTTGCATCCCATAAAGTCTTAGTGACAGGTGAGAAGGATCAAAAACTCATAACTGGGAAGAAAAAGTGACTTTTTTGGTTTCTTTTCATTTTCCTCTCGGTAGATAATAATTTCAAAATGGTTAATGCAAATGAATTCATATCAGTAAAGTGGCAACAAGGAACTTTTAACATAGTGTAGATTTTGGAAGCCCCTGTGGACAAAAACAATAGTGTTTCCACAGCAGAATCAACAAAATATAATGGCAAAAATAAAAATATCTAAAGACAAAACTCTGCTGCTCGTTTTACCTGGCTAATGTACTGTAACTTGGCCTGTGAAAATATAAACACGGACATGCAATAAATCATCGCTCCAAGGAGAATCTAGGTTATATACAGACATCAAACACTCTGGTATTTTTAAGTGATATATTCATATTTGTATACATGGAAACATCTGTACAATGCATTGGTTCTATAGGGTGACCAGAGCCCAACAAACCAAATGTTTGTGGGACAATGTGAGACACGTCACCTATGCTGAGAGGTATTTTAACTTCTCTACTCTATTCTCATTCTCCTATTCCCTTAGCTTGAAACATCTCCATGCTGTTAACTCTGGTTGATTCAGTAGCATGTATTTTCCCAGTCTTTGTTGAAGCCGCATTTTATTGTTTCTTTGTGGTAGTTTCAATCATGTTCCACCTAAATCAGCATAGCTTGCGACTTTGTGGTAACTTACCAAGCCTTTAGGGGTCCCTGAGCAGAATTTGACACGAATGAGAGCCCAGAATAAGTGTTACATTGGATAAGTTGATAAGTTGACTAAACTGATACTGTCCAGAGGAAAGGGCCACATATTTCATCTTCTCATTGTAAACCCAGTTTTCACAACATGTTCTTAGCACGGGAACACAACACCAATCAATCAGTAGCTAAACAGGAGATATGAATAGTTTGTATTTTTTATTTAAAACTTCATATAACCCATACAGCAAACTGTACAATTGAATTATTCACAATGTGTTAAAAAGAAAATAATTCAATAGCTTTTCTATAATATTTCATTGAATTTCCCCATGTTTTACTCAGATGTCGGTTATTCTAATGTTCTCTTAACACATACAGTTACTAGGAAAACAAAAATCTTTTTTTTCTCCTTTCTTTTTTTACAAAACCTTACAAAAACTATATTCATAGAAATTCTGCATGTCCACAAAGAAAACCCTGGTTGGCACCAACATATTTTTCGTATTGTTTGAAAGGTTTTCTGCCAAATGATAGAAGCTGTGCAACTGAAAAGAAAAGGTATACATAAAAAGGCATACCGTCGTGACTGCTGGAAAAATCAAAACTCATATCACACACTGCTAATGGAACACAGGTTATGTAGCTTACATTTTGCATTACTTTTCTCTCACATTTCATACAATTTTTGTGTAAAATGACATTATTATTCACATTAATTTATAAAAAAGATGTATATATTCAGTAACCAAACTGACTGAATCAGCCAAATCAGAAACCCTGTTGAAATTCCAACTAATTTTGATTATGATGAAATTTTCAATTATTTTCACATATTACAGAGGTGAAATACAAGCAAACTTGAGTCTTTGAATCACCTGCATGGAAAGCTACAGTACACGTGAGGTTAACAGTAATATAGTATAACCACGCATCAGTCGCGGCCATACTTTAGACCAGGTCCTAATCGGGATTTCAAGAGCAGTAAAGGTCCAGTTACATAAGATAAAACTCTATTCTCCCTGCTCTGAGGGAGTGTCCCCTAAATTCTTAGGGAAGCTCAATATTCCCATTTCATGTTCACCTTTTAGAAATATATTAGCCATCATAAAAGAAGATTTACATACATTTTCCCCATCTGGATGATAGTAATCCAATATACCATAATATAATTAATTTCCATTAAATAAATAAACAAGGTTTGGGGCAGTGGAACTGGGGTAAAGTGAGGAAGTAGGTTAAAGTGACCTCTCTAATGAAATAAATAGCATCTATAACATATTTGACTGTGAACAGAATTCATTTATAACCGTATAAATTTAGCAAAATACATTTTCTCCTGCTGATCTTATCTACATACTCTACTTTGCAGAAGGGAATCGATAAACAATTATACAGTGAGTCTCTACCAAACCAACGCTAAGTTTTACAGATCAGAGTTTCCTTGAATTGTAGATAGTTACGTTATTTATTTATTTATTTTTTTGTCTCAACGTATTGACAACGTAAACCTCACAGAGGTTTGCTGTTCGTTTTAGCTCCCAGGTGACAGCAGCTCACAGACTCCTCGAATCTTCCTACGGCATGACACTTGCTGAAGACGTACACGTTACGCAATAGGCATCAAAGTCAACATGAACACACAAAATCATCATCTGTCTTCTGTCTAATCACCACATTTTCTTTCAGCATGTTCACACACACTACAAGTATGGATTTACTCTGTCCCGTTAGGTCTTTAAACAGAAAAAGCTTCTGACTTTCAAATCTGAGATAATGCAAAACAATCAGTTTCCTGCCAAAAAGCCTCTCGATCACACCTAATGATGAATGGAGTAACTTTTCAAACATGTGTTCAGAAGTACTCGGGACATTCAATGGTCCTGTAGCCACACGTGGACAAAGTCCAGCACGTAATTCAATGGATACGCCACAATTAAATGCACTCAAAAAATGCACTTTTAAGGTCACAGTCTCTCACCTTTTGTCTCTGTGACTTACAATTCTTTATTAAACTAAGATAAAAGCAAGAATACCTGATCCAATGCCTTCCAACCTCGTCTGTACAGATATGTTTTCCATCAAAAGTGATAACTGGTTCATATAATTG
>JAJHUR010089308.1:0-18048 GCA_027495735.1 Lutjanus campechanus | reverse complement strand
TGAAGACGTACACGTTACGCAATAGGCATCAAAGTCAACATGAACACACAAAATCATCATCTGTCTTCTGTCTAATCACCACATTTTCTTTCAGCATGTTCACACACACTACAAGTATGGATTTACTCTGTCCCGTTAGGTCTTTAAACAGAAAAAGCTTCTGACTTTCTAATCTGAGATAAATTTCAATATCTTCTCACATTTATTTAAACCAAACCCTTGGCCAGTTTTCGATAATGCAAAACAATCAGTTTCCTGCCAAAAAGCCTCTCGATCACACCTAATGATGAATGGAGTAACTTTTCAAACATGTGTTCAGAAGTACTCGGGACATTCAATGGTCCTGTAGCCACACGTGGACAAAGTCCAGCACGTAATTCAATGGATACGCCACAATTAAATGCACTCAAAAAATGCACTTTTAAGGTCACAGTCTCTCACCTTTTGTCTCTGTGACTTACAATTCTTTATTAAACTAAGATATAAGCAAGAATACCTGATCCAATGCCTTCCAACCTCGTCTGTACAGATATGTTTTCCATCAAAAGTGATAACTGGTTCATATAATTGCTAATTATTTCACTGATCATCCTTTTAGAACCTACACAGGACTGCAGTTATGTTTTCAGAAAGACGTTTTATCAGGAAACTCATCCGTTTTTTTCTCTTATGCTTCTTATCTTTCACATTATAGGGTTGCTGACATTATTTTGAGGTGAGGTGGTTCTTAGAACCAGGATATACAATGCTGTGACTGTGCCAAATACAATTAACTTTGAATAGATAGTGCCCTGCATGGTTGGAACAACTGTTATAGCAAGATCCCTTAATAGTCCCATTCAAACCACTCCAATTTACTTTGCATTGAACACAACATAAGTGCTCTCTAGATAAGCTAAGCGAGCAGGAACAGGCCCTACTGTACTGTATATAGTTCTGCCGAATTGTCAGATCTTTGGCAATTTAACTGATTACAGTTCAATCATGTACAAAATGATTTTGACACAAAATGTTCTTCTACTAAATCTAATCACACAAGAACATGATCTAATGGTCCAGGGTGGAAGATTTTAACAAAGACGTCTCTTCCGTTACACCGTGATTCTACTGGGCACGCTGCATGTGCACCACAGTTTTGATCCGTCCTCCACATGGCTTCATGCCCCACCAGCCGTATTTCAGATGCAGAGCGTGTTTCTCACCTGATGTTGTTATCGTGCAGAAGGTTTTGTCGATTTGGTCATTTTCCTTGACTTTTGGGCCTAAATAGTTTCTGTCTTGTCTGTTTTAATGAACGTGAGTCTACACAGGGTCTTTTATTTTGAAAATTGACTAGATTCTCTATGCTGTTCCTGTGTCTGACTTCCTGCATGGCTCAAACTTTTCTGTGGAGCTTGATGCAACATCCGTCACCAAGAGACTCCACATATTTGAAGTGGACAAGAGTGGAGAACCAGTTCTAGGATGTGCTGCATAGCCGTGCCCAGTGGAGTCAAGCCATTAGAGCTGCAACAATTAGTTGATTGACTCAACTATTAAATTAACAAACTATTTTTATAATCAATTAACCGTTTTGTAATCTTTTAAGAAAAAAATGTCCAATTCACTCCTCCAATGTGAACATTTTCTTGTTTCTTTAGTCCTCTATGACAGTAAACTCAGTATCTTTGGGTTGTGATCAAACTAATTAATATTTTTCACTATTTTCTGCCATTTAAAAGACCAAACAACTAATTGGTTAATCATGAAAATGATCAGCAGATTAATTGGTAAGAAAAATAACTAAGTTGCAGCCCTGCTTTCACTTCCAGCTTTTGCTTTGTTTAATTGCTTCTGTGTAACAATACAGGTAATTTCCCACATTTAAACCTCATGAAACACATTTTTGTTGAACAGTTGTACCTCTCTATGGGTTTCCTCCATCACCAATACTGCAGATACTGAATGAGAATTCTTTCAGGTTATCATATGTGTCCTTGTGAATGATGCTTTCAGAAGATCCTGCAGCTTATGACTCAAAGATAACCACTTGAGCCTTGACAACTTGTTTGAGGTAACATTATTTTCTGCTGTCAAAGGCCATCCAGGAGTTTGTGTAGGTAAATCAACAGGATAAAGGTAATAACTTGATATCGTAATTTGAATGTGTGGCAAAACTGCTCTTCCTTTTCCCCCTTGTGTATCTGCCATTTATTGCCATTCTTAACAAAGCATTTCTTCTTGCTTCAGTCCATATTTTCTAATAAAATTCTCAGTCTTTTCACTGATTGAGGATTCCTCCTCGAATGGTGTGTATTTTCTTGTGTTTTTGTGTTGCGCACGTAAACATCAGACTTGAAACTGATTATTTGGGTATACTGTTTTCCCAGAACCTCCCCCGAATATTTCTTTTACCTCTTGTGGTTTGGAATACAGTGGTGAATGTTGTCATACCTGCGTGGCTGATGCTGCCATTTTGAGTTGCCCATGTTTTGTTAGTGTCCCCATGTCACTGTGGTTAATGGTGAATCTGGTGATTCCGTCTATGCCATTGTCTCTAGTCTCTGGCACCACCCCTGACACGTTGCTCAGGAGGTTCTTGCCCGGGGGGGAGCACATTGTCATGGGAACACGGGAGTCATCCCAGTGCTGCAGCTCATGTTGTCCTTTCCTGGGAGTCGTCGGTCGTTGTAGGCGTGCATGTTGATCACCGCATCCGTCTTCACCATGACTGGAGGCTGTGGCTTGTGCTTCACCCGCCTCTCGCAGGTGAACGACAGTCTGATCTCGTCCACCATGGCACTGCACAAAGACCTCTGGGCGAAAAGGGAGGACGCGGGGAGGGGAGCAGAGAAGGAGAAGAGGGGGGGAAAGGGACGGGGGGTAAATGCCTTAGCTTTAAATTGTTCTGACAGCAGAGAGTGTCGACAGTCTAAAGAGCACAAAATGCATTAGAACATAACATTCATGCTGTGTTACTGCTGGTGTGTGTGTGTGTGTGTGTGTGCACGTTGCATCCGTGGCTGTCAGCAATGTCAAATCGCAGCACCACCACATGTAGCCTGCACACTGTTCATTATTGCTGCCGTGTCGGAGAGAGTGAACAAGTATGGTGCATGAGCAAGCATGCAACTACTCACTTAGCATGACTCAAATTAGTGATTTACAACAGTAAAGTGTTCATGCTATTCTGACATCTCCAATGACTAATAATGGATTAATTCTCTATGCTCCAATTTGCAATTATGCCTGTTAAAATAAGTAAATGTTGTGGTGTTAGGGCCAAGTACTCCTAGGGATTAGCTGAAAGCATGCAAATCCTTTTATAAGATGTTTGAACTAAAAGCCATGAATAGAGCACAGCTTTGATTTAGAGGCTATGTGTATCATAACAGAATAGGCACGGTTAGCAACTTCTTTGCTAAAAATGAGGGTGAAATGAACTGAAATCCTGGTGGAGTGTAATTAAATTAATGTTAGATTAATTTCCTCTCCGTCCAAACCACAGTTAAGATCAAATTAAGAAATTCTGAGTGATTTATGGGGACATATACCTGCTCACGTTCCGCAGTCTTCCGTAGCTTGTAGATGAATTCAGCAATTGCCACAAAAACAGACAGCACTAGGCCAGATGCCAGCACAATGAATATACCACCCAGGTTCTGGATACCCATGGGGCCTGTCTCGCGACGCTCTTCATCCAAGCAGCTGCTCCCACTCCACCACTTCTCCTTCAGCATGTGTAGGCGCCCATCCTCCAAGATGCTTAGGATTGCTATGGTGATTTTGTCCCTGTACGGGGAGCCTGGAAGCAACATAAGGCCTGTTTTTACTTTGGAAGAAAACGCCAGCTGGATTCTGTGATAATAAGGTTCATAAACACGTTGTGGCATACTGTCTGACTAGCAGCTAAAAAAACACGTCTCATGCCTCTGTGTTGTCTAAAAAGCAATCCCTCACCCTCAGCCTTCAAAAGGCAATACATACGTTAAAAAAAAAAAAGGCGTGAATTTTTGGTTGCACTTTATTTTCCAGTACACTAATAAGACCAAACAAGCCACACTTTTTTATCAAATTACATAAAAACTACAAATAATTTGTTCTTTATTAAACAGTGAACAAACACACCTATACCATAATTAGACGCCACACACCTAACGGTACACTGGTAAGACATAACAAGCTGTACTTAGTATCAAATAAGACCTTTATTATATTAGATTTTAGATTAGAGGGTAATTACAGGGTAATTACATATTACAGCACTGTAAACTAAAGTGTATTATTGCCCACTTTTAGACCCCTTTTAAACTTTCTAACAGGGTAATTAGGGACACATTTAAATATTGTTTTTAAATGGAAAGTAGCAGATATTTGACTTCACTTTAGTTTACAGCACACTTCTGTTATAATGTGTCCGTAATTACCCTCTAATAACATGTAATAACATGTAATAAGGGTCTAACAGTGGGAAACAATACACATTAGTTTACAGTATAGCTCTGTTGTAATGTGTTCCCAATTACCCTCTAATAAAATCTAATAAAGGTCTAATTGAGGGTCTAATATTGTTTAATAAATAACATTATTCAAGTTTTTGTCTGATTTAACACAAAGCATAGCTTGTTACATTTTATTAGTGTACTGTAAAATTAAATGAAGCAACATTTTTTGTTACTTGGTTGTCTTAAATGTGTTCTCTGGTCATTCGCAGTTCTTACCGAGGGGAGTGCCGATGCCGTAGCCTTTGCTGTCGATGATCCCTCCCACCTGTGTCAGGTTACAGTTCTTCCTAGTGATATAATCGATAGTTGTGGACTCCATAATGAGGGCATAGTCAGACTTCAGCACCCTCTGAATCCCATCCTCAATAGACTTCACCAGCGAAGTGCTCGGCTTGCTGCTCATAAAGGCCCACATCTTCTCAAAAGTAGAAACCTTAGATTTCTGAAAGGGATGGAGAGAGCCAGTTTAAAAAAATGTGCCTTTGAACCTCATTTGAACAATCTCCCTTGCTGCAGGTGAGGAAAAAAAGTGGTGGAAAAATATACAATGCTTTTACCACTAAAAAAAGGTTGAGCTTGAACAAAATTACTTTGAAAAAATTGCAGCCCAAGGTGTTAAAGCTGAACCATGAAATCTGTGACCCTAATAAATGGTAGAATAACTTTTTTTGAATGCTTCAATGGAAAATGTCAAAGATCACATATATAGTATTGAAGACTCCATATTATTTTGCCAGTGTCCAAATAGATTTATATGATTACTCCTACAGATCTCCATTGTCACAGGATTAAAGGACAATAAATTGAAGCTTTGCGCACATCTTTTCTCATAAGTGCTACTGAAGCAGCAATAATAGAATGCCTCTCCATTAGTCTTGCATCAGGCTGTGTGGTATTTCATGCAATTTTATATGAGGTCACATTTATGCCATGTCTAATCCTAGATAATTACTGTCTAAAGACTATAAGCCATTTCAAATTGTGCAAGATGCTATTATAAGAAGCCCTCTATTATGTGTAACTACAGTAGAAGCATAGTCCAGGTTGTTTAAAATGGAGATATGATGGTCTGATATTAAAATTTAAAACTACCCATTAGGATGTATAGCAAGTGTTGCCAAGGTAGCACCTTTGTCACAAGATTTAGTGATTATTTTTCCCCAGATGAGTAGGAGAGGTCAGAGAGGGAAATGGCCATATGGCGACTTATTACACAGCTCATGCTGCTTTCATGATAACAAATGCTTCCCTATAGATCCCTTATCTCTGCTAGAAGTGCAAAATGGCATGCAACCACATGTAGTAATTCCCTTCAACCTCTTAACAGCAGGTAAAAGCTACTTTCCTTAGAGGCAGCTGCTTGTGTGTGCCCTTCAACGCTCTCAATACGATGTGCAATTTAGCAAACAACAGCTAACAGAAAGAGGGCTTTCAGGTGACACGTCAATCTCCTGGACCACCATAGCTACAACCCTCTGATTATGGTTCTGATGCAGTGTGTTTGTTCAAACAATATCGTTGTTTGTTAGATAGTTAGATAATGCTGTCTTGTTAGCAATCAGAGTCCATAGTCAGCCTTCACTAAAACATATGTTGGCTGATGAGTTATTTCATATATTCGAGTTACTGTGTCAAGGCTCATTTATGTCCCTTTATGTCCATTTCAAATGATGTAATTAAGCAATACATCCACTAGAGGGTGCCACTCAAAGCATAAAAAAAAAGATCACGGTTACTATTAAAATAGACTCTTTCACAATATAAGAAAGGCTTTCTGGCGATCACAAGGACGTGTTTTTGACGTGACGAGAACTAGCCTGTCACTGCACAGTAGGTAGCAGGAGGTAGCTTTTTAGGCAGCGGTGGTCAGTACAGCTGTAAAATACATCTCAACATGTTTACAGAGAAATTCTCACTGATTGATGATGAGCTTCATTTCCAGTGCTTCAAGACTTTGAAAACTTCTTTGTCACATCCTGCGGTCGTGTCTTTCTTCAAAAAATATTACAAGCAATACAAGGGCCAGTAACAGTTCAAGCTCACTGATGAACCAAAGCCGGCTGTCCATGATGACCCAGCTTCAAACTGGGAAGCTGTATGTTTTATATTTTACATACACACATTTTACTTTTTTTATTTTTATTTGGAGGTTAAGCTGTTGAGCTCTGTGTTAGCATAACGGCTAATATGGCTAGTACCACAGACCGGGACTGTTGGACTAATGCTGTAATATTGAAGGATATTCAAGAGCATTAAGCCTAAACAATGAGAGCGTTGGGTTAAATGCTGGTAACTGGTTTTTCATGTCACTTTTTGTAGAAGTGGAAGCTACGTTTGCTGTGTTGTTATACAGAGTCCAGCCGATTCTGCTCTGTGATCTTCATTGCTGGTGTGTGTTGTATTTAAATTTGCTTGATAGACATTCCCAGGCGGTAAAAAACAAAAAACAAACAAAAAAAGTCTTAACTGCTCATTCAGTTCATTCGCACCCAGTAGCTAGCTCAGACCATAAAATGCTCGATGGACACTGAGGTGAGATAACAGATAACGTTACACTTACAGACAGTGGAACTGCGCCAAATTACTTTTTACATTTATTATGAATAAAGTAATGTGAAAAAACAAACAGAAGATGTTGCTAATGACATTAATACAGGAACTAAATAAATGCAGGGGAAATTCCCACGACAGCCACAATCACAACATTAACGAGTATCTCCAAACAGTCATTTTAGTGTCACAGAAGAACACCTGACTAATAACTGACCACCTGCTATCTGGTGGATAGATATTTCAGTGAACTCCTCTCAAGTTAAACTTCACATTTGAGGAGATCTGAGAGTAAAAACAAGACAGTTTAGTGTATCAGCATAGCGCAAGTTTAGGACCAAATCCATCCAGTTACATACATCTGCAAAGCCTTTATCCACTCCCCGGTCTCCTCAGTATTTATCATGCTTCTCTGCCTCATTGAGTCGACATCATTAGGCCTTTCTGTAAGAGCAAGAGGGAGCAGAGGGCACTCGAGCCATGCAACCCTGATGAGGTAATTAAACACCTGTGTCTCCTTCCATTTATGACGCTACAATCACAACTGCAATTTATAAAAGTACACAGAATGATCTAGAATAACTTTCATCTACATATCTACTCAGAGGAGCTGAGGGTTGATTTCTTTTCAAGGGGTCAACGAGTTGAGTTGGATTCAGACGTGATAATTATCATTACAGAACATTTTATATTCATGGCATGCAATGCAAAATATGAGCAATCTTACAGTGTTGTGTTTAGTAACTACTTTTTCTTTTGAATCCATATGATAGGATGCAATTCCAAGACATCACTATTATTTTGAACATACGTGGTATCAGCAAGCTCCCTGAACTCAATATTACAGTCAAAGCGGTGGGAACCAGTACACACACCATTCAGCAGATTCAACAATGAGCCATACAGCATTTATGAGCTCAACTACAAATTTTGGGGGGCATAAAAACTAGGGCAGACAGATACTCTGGAAGCATCAGTGTTTTTTCACTTTCTTGCTATTGAATGTCATAAACTTGTGGACCATCTTCAATAGAAATGTGCAGTGTTTTCATTTTCTTCTTGGGAGAAACTGTAACTCTGTTACATGTGTTATTCAGCACCACAGCAGCAGCAGCAGCATCTAAAGCAAAGCTCAAAATAATAAAATAAAGTCAAAGACCCTGCAGGCAAAGGCTGAAACTTCGGAATAAAAAAATCATTATGGAGGAACACATCAAACAGTGTAGAGAAGTGGAGAAGCTGAAGAATTTGCCTTTGCTCTGGGAATTAAGATCTAACTGTAAAAAAAATATAGATACTATATATATATATTTCTACTATATAGAAAAAAGTTTTTTTTAAAAGTCAATTTAAAAAACTCAAGATTCAACATCTCACCTCATTTCTGAACTTATCTATTTTTAAACATTATTATACTGTACATGTTTGTACTCTGCATGCCTCAGCCGACTGTTTTCACACTATTAAATACAGCAAATTAATGAAATCAGTTTCTTAGAGTACGGCTGGGTTGCACCAACAAAAACCTGAACCTAAATCATGGTTTATCTTTAAATTGTTACACCTAACTTTTAAACTAGCTAAAAAATGTAATAAAGATTACATTTAAACCATACTTTAGACCTCAGTTCTCTTGCATGAAGTTTTCAATTCTGATTTAAACTGTGATCCACTATTAACTTTAAATTTACACCGAAGGAGTTTTAACTTTTAAACCGGCTGCCTCGAGACGTTCTGAGACAAATAATAAAGTTCCTTGAAGAAATTTAAGGCACAGAATCCAATTGAGTTTTATGTGTCTCTTCTTTCTTTCTTTCTTTCACTCCACTTGATATTTCAGCCAGCAAGTTTTTCTCACAGGTAGAAATTACATCTTTTCTGCCGAGACATCATGAGTAGTCTAACAAAGCTAACTGACTTTTTAATTAGCTAGCTAACAAATGAACATATTTGTTAACTTTTTAGCTGGCTAGCTGGCAAACAATATAACATCTTATTTACTTTTAGCTAGCTAGAAAAAAAATTCAGTGTTTTGTGAGGTTTTTGGTTAACTAGCAAACAGTTTGTTAACTTTTTAGCTAGCTAGCAAACAATGTAATGTTTTAACTTTTTCGCTGGCTAGAAAACAATGCATTGTTTGGTAACTTTTTAGCTAGGTAGTAAGCATCTCCACATTTATCTCCACATACATTTAATTTTTTGTTTACATTAAACTTGGATTTCGTAAACTGAGATTAATTTCTAATTGTGCAACAGAGCTCATTTTAATCCTAGTTTTGCTAAACTCTGATTAGCACTACTCTTAAATTGTAATCTTTGTTGGTGGAACCCAGTCTATACTGCAGTACCCATATTTTATTCTGTATCAGTGTAGAACCTTCAGTAATTTATTTCATAGTAATTTCATAATCATAAAGAGTAGCTATGATTGGGTGAAGCTATTTTATCGTGTGTACTATACCTTGAAGAAAGTCATGGTGGCGCCATCTTTGACAACACCATACTCAATCTTGGTCTGCTTAGCGATGTCGTCAGCGGAGTCCACAGGGGAGTCCATTCTCTCCACAGTGAGAAAAGCTGCTAAATTGGCTGTATAGGATGATATGATGATGAGTGTGAAGAACCACCAGATCCCACCGATGATCCTGGTCGACAGGGCCTTGGGCATCAGTTCTGAGCCTGCATGCAACACAGAGTGAGACAGTATTAAGTAATTAACTAGATAAAATTGTACCTGCCAACACTGCGGCTAAATTAAACAAATGCAGAAACATGATCTCTTTCGTTTTTTTGTTAATTAGCCTGCAAATGTTTTTGGCAGTGGCTGCGGTGTTGATCAAGGTACTGTCAGGAAATGGAAAATGGAGCCAGTTTGGCAATTTAGCCAAATTCTAAGCAAAGAATTCAGAATAGGCAGATCAGACCAGAAAAAAACTGTAAGTTCCTCAGGCTCCTAGAGAAGGTATGAAAGTCTTTCACGTAAGCATTTAGAGTTGACAGCAATAACCCTCTAGAGCCAAACTAATATATCGGTGGGCCAATGTGGGCCTAATATGAGCCTATTGCAGTCATAGTGGTTGCAGAGTATATGTTTTCCAACAATACACAACAGTATACACAGTTTGCACTACATATAATGCAGAAAATAATGCTTGAGGTGATTTAGATTTAGCACACCGAGAAACATTTATGAGCACAAGAGGATCTCTGTTGCAGGTGTAAATGCAGAGAAGCTCCACTTCTTGTTGTGCAACCTGCCTCATAACTGACTGGCAGTATTAGTCAGCAATTAACCGATGCTGATGTTTATTTAGATATTTATTTTCATTTATTTTTTATTTTCTGTTCATGTCTGGAATTGGTTGACATGTACATGTTAAATTACCTAACATGCTAAAGAGTGTGAGTACCTTTGCATAGTCATATTGTTGCATAATCTACATAGAAAAGGTCTAAAAAATTCAGTATATCAGTCGCCATATCCATAATTGGTAAATTATCAAACATGCTAAATAATTATTTGTTTAATTTTCCCCAACTAAAATTGGTTTCTCAAAAATTCAATATTGGTCGGGCGTTAAAACTCTCACCGTCTGCTCTATCCAACTCCATAAGTTTGTTGCAGATGACTGTCATTTTGTGGTTGCTTTGAGATTTAAGTTGATAATATAATATGTATAAAAAGCTCTCAATGAAAATATAAAAACTGTACCCACATCTGATTTCCTTATTTGTATTTTTTCAGTATGGTGTAATTCTAGTATGTTGACAATATAACATGGAGCACAGCTTCCCTCTACTATTCAAACTCTCTCTAAGAGCCTGATTCATACTCTGCAATTAGGCAACTGTTCACCACTGTAATCACACTTAACAGCTTTCTACTGCTAAAGCACTGCCGGCATTAAGGTACCAATTTCGATTTATCTAGTGAGGATTAATAGTATTTGCAGTTGATCCTAGTCTATTACTGAATCTTTTGCCTGAAATGAGTTTTGGTGAGCAAATTGGCACGCAATGTGAGCTGTGAAAAAACAAATCAAATATGAATAAGCAAATGAATAGTACTTTTGATCAAGTACCATGATGATAATTCACTATACTATATGCAGTATTAGTCTTATTCACTCAGTTTCCTACCACGTTCCTACTATCAAACTCTGGATGTAGACACAAATATATTTTGCAAATCATCACAGCCTCTATATAAAATGGAAAGAGGACAATCAAGATATAGTAGCCAGCCAGACTGACAGTACACTTCTGCATCAGCCTTGACTTTGAGTGGTCCTCTGCTGAGTAATACTATGTTTACAATGGCTCACTGACTGGTGTTAAAGTTACTTTATATCTCATCTCTGACAACCTTTAAAATACCCTTGTGCTTTGTGCACTCTGTTACTTTACTGAGAAGATTTATGAGGGCAATTCTAAAGAGTAACAAGCCCACAGAAGGGGGGCAGAGTGGTCAGCTCTTTAACCTCGTCTACCAAATTTGATTGGATTTGTCCTTTGTGGTTTGACAAAGACTCTACGTGGTTACAAACAAGGGAAGACAGTGGCATCCTTTAATTCACTATGACTTCAGAGAGGGAAGATCCAGATGCATTCTGTGGTTGCACTAAAAATGAAGTGAACCAACGGGTAACTCAATTGAATTCCACGCTATAAAGTGCTGTTGTCAGCAGGGAACAGTATATGGCGCTGCATCAGAACACTCTAATAAATACAAAAAGCAGATCAGTCATATGGTGCCAGGGAAATAAAATGGTGTCAATATGCCATACATTTCCTTGAGGAAGGACTCATATCTTGTAAACCAAGGAAATATAAATGTTCTTTCAGGGAGGACGACACTGATACTATTTCAGGAACCAAAACATCACATCTATCTCACTCACTGCTTGCACTGCTTATTCAGATGAATGCTGTAAATAGCAGCCCAAGAATATATATACTATTACAAACACTGAAGTGGAAATATCATTGTGGGATTTATGATGTCGCAAAACATACATTTTTTTTATTTTGTGGCCAGGTTTAGGAATTTAGTTGTAATAAAAAATAATGCCTTATTATGCCATTTTATTTGAATTTAGAGTGTTTTACTAAGTCCCTGAGGAAAATAAACTGATGGATGAACAAAACACTGTAGAAGGAGCTTTAAATGAGTAAACAGTAATATGTCACAGTCTCATAGAGAGAGCGAGGCAGACTGCTTTCAGTCTTTATGCTACCGGCTAATCGCCTAGCTACAGTGATGCCGTTCTTATGTTCCCAGGGTCCAGTGTTTCCCAAGGAAACTTATGGCACATTATGGAACATGACAAGGCCTCCTATGTTTCTTGGGTTCTATATTCCCAAGATACCACATGATGGGTTAACACAGAATATAGGGCCTTGGGAACTTTGGACCCTAGAAGCATAGGCCCTTACGAGCTAAAAACCCTGGGAATGTATGACCCCTGGGGACGGACCTTAGGAACTTAGGATGTTATAGGAACATAGGGAATCTAGGAAAATAGGACCCTTGGAATATAGAACCTTAGCAATTTAGGACACTTGGGAACATAGGAACTTAGGACCCTAAAAACATTGGACCATGGAGACATAGGACCTTAGGAACTTAAGACCTTAGGAACATAGGCCACTGGGAACTTAGGACCATAGAAACTGAGGACCTTAGGAACTTTAGGGACATAGGAACATGGGAAACTGTGAACACTGGACCCTGAGACACACAGCACTCCATATAGTCTCCTAATCCAGCTCCATACTCTTTTCATCTAACTTGACAGAAAGTGAATGGACATATTTCCTGATTTTGTTTTAAGTTATATAGCTTACAACATGAGGTATGCTAACTCTTAACTCTTACCCATAGTCGCTGGAGTGCAAAACCTCACCTGAGGTGGTTTGTTCACCAGAGGAAATCTAACATTGTATAGAAATTGCTATTATATCTTTACAAGAAAACAATACATTTTACTTATAAGTGGCACCACAATGGCACATGTTGGTGACATTGGTTTGCCATAATTTATGGCTTTATAAATTCTAAGGAGATGGTTCAAAAGTGCTTTAAAAAAGAAGTCTTAACTTAAACAGAAGCTTCATGAAACTTATTTGTTAATATGTCAAAAAAAACAGACTTGAATTTTGAAATTTGAAGATTCTTTCAGTTGAGGTCTGTGCTGCTGCATTTTTAACTCCCTTTTTAGATTTGTTTTATCATCCAGTCTTATGATTTATATATCAAAGTGAACATGGAGTTTTTGAGGCTCTCTGTTTCCATTCTACTGTATGTTTCAACAGTTTCTCTGCCATGCATAAATATTCGCAGTTTAACCAGCACTCAGGGAAACTGTGAGTGTTTTTAGACTCAATGTTGACTGAGGTTGAAATAATTCCAGTAGTCCATTCATTTCTTGTGTGTGAGCTCATTCTTGCGGCATCTGAATAAATAGAGGAGTGAATGTATAATAGATACACTATGTCTATAGCCACTGCACCACACATTTCTTAAGAGGAGATCACAGAGAAGTCACTCTGACAGTGCTATTCTCCTTTGAATAAATGAACAGAATGTTTTGTATCTAATGATGCTTTTTGAAATGTCAGTCTGGGGGGAAAAAAGCTGTTCTCTGTGGACTCAGTAGTGCATCGTGCTAAACACGGTGCCCCGGTATTCTGGAGTGTTTCTTCCCACTAGCAATGCCTCACCTTAACATGAGAGAACTAGGTTTTCCCATGAGAATGATTACCTGCACTTAGCATTCTCTCTGTGGAGTCATCGCACAAGAACTCCCTTTCAGAGCTTGAGGCTTTACTGGTAGTTAATTGCTTTTAAATAATGACACTTGTGAATGGGAATGTTTATTCCATCGCAAGTAAATCTTGATCTGAATCTCAAGAAGGGGCATCGTCACAATGCAGACAAAACGCCACCACAGATTAGTTCTTGCATGAAGAACAAAATAAGGAATACAATAATTGAGGCTTCTTGGTAGTATTCAAAATATAAATATATTTTAGATAATCAAGGAAAAACGTCAGTGAGAATGAGAGTGTTGGGAATAAGTCAACTCACAAATCAAACATACTTCCAAAAATTATTTTATGTGGGGAAACCAATTTACGGAAAATGATCAGACATATGTTTGTTGTGAGCAAAAGCCCACAGAGACCCCCAGGAACGCTTTTGAAGTACACAAAGTGTTTGCTTTTGCACCTCCTCACATTTTGTGTTCTTTGTGTTGTCTATGACACCTCCCTCCCACAGACAAGCTGGTAGATTTTTTTTTTTTTTTTTTTGGATCTCCTCAAACACGTCCATTTGCATTTTAAACATGTCAAGGAAATGGCTTCCGTCTCAGCTGCTGTCACTGTGTTTGGCAGACAAGCAGGGGGATGTCTGTTTATGTGACACAGACAGACTATACCTCGCTGCAGATACCACCGTGCAGCATGTGTTACAAGGTGCTGTAGCAAAAATGGGTGTCATGGAAAGACGGAAACAGTCTCTGTCAATTTTAAACTCTGACAATTTATATGTTCAAGATCATTGCCAAGATATTTTGGACAATAGTCAATTTAAAAATCATGCAGAAACATGCAACATACACTCATAGAAAAAAAAGTGCCAACTAGAACCAAACGGGGTTCTTCTGCTTGTCCCCATAGGAGAACTATTTTTGGTTCCTAGTAGAACTTTTACATAGGGTTCTAGAACCATCTAACCATCAAACCCTTATGAGAGATTCTATCTAAAATCTTACTGTCCTCTAAGGGTGCTAACCCAGGAAGTTCTACCAAGAACCCCTTTATATGCTAATGGTTTCACATAGAATAAACCCAGAGAGTTCTACCGAGAACCCTTTTATATTCCAGGGGTTTCATCTAGAACCCAGCCAGGGTGTTCTGCAAGAACCCTTTTATATTCCAGGGATTTAATCTAGAACACACCCAGTGTGTCCTCCTGAGAACACTTATATATTCCAAGGGTGTCATGTAGAACCCACCCAGGGTGTTTTACAGAGAAACCTTTTATATTTGAAGGGTTTCTTGAGGATTCCACACAGGGGGTTCTTCATGAACCCTTTTATATTGCTGGGGTTTCATGTAGAACCCAACCAGAGAAATCTAAAAATATATTTTAGTAGAGTTTCACCTGTCTTTGTAGGGTTCTATGAAGAACCATATTGTATTCTACAGATCAGGCAAAAAATCATTGAACCCCCATAACTTGTATATCGTGGTCGTGCATTATTTTAACAATCTGTTACAATTACCATCTTAAAAAAGTCTTTTAAAACTCATGCTTTCAACAATCCTTGAAGAACTTTCCTCCTAAAAGAGTATTTTGGACAACAAGGGTTCTTCATGGAACCCTTAGTCTTACAAAGCACCACTGACAAACCTTTCTTCAAAAAAGGGTTCTTCACAAGCAAATGGTTCTGGGTAGAACCTCAGCCATTCAGGAGGGATCCTTTTGGAACCCTTATTTCTATGAGTGTAAAGAAATGTGCATCATATGTTTATATTCATAATACAGATAAACCTCTTATAGATTTCACGACCGTCATATTTACTGCCATATCCTGATGTGAAAAATCTTGTTTGGGTAACTAAGAATAAAAACTAATTAGTAGCAGCAGTTTCAGTTAACTACTGTAAATGTGAGAAACACTGGAGCTCAGGCATTGACAGACACTGCGAGCCACAGTGCGAATTATAATAAGGAATTCTCCCCTGTTTAGTTTAATAATATAGGCAACTAACTAGCTCATTTTGTTTTCATTCTCTCTCTCGTTTCCCTCCCGGCACGCTGGTGCTACACTCGTAACCCTCCGCCTGCACCGGCAAATTGGCAGAGCTGCTATGCAGTTTCACAAGAGTGCTGCCGAGCTTCTGTGCTTAATGAATTGCTGAATGTGTTTGCTATCCTTACGGGCAAAGATCCACTGCCGAGTCTCACTAAGCCTCCTTGATTTGTCTTGTTACATTGAGGTTAAACATTTTATTACTTGGGTCTTTTTCCTCCACAGCTGACTTCATTATGTTATTTCTGGGCCTTCATTTGCTTACCTATCCCTTTAAGGGACACCTAGCAAGTGAGAACTGATTTGTATCCCTTTGGTTTTTCAGTCAAAAGGCAGAATTAAATCTACAGTGGGAGCTTATAATACATGTTGGGTTCTTGTGCTGAAAGAAGATAGTGCTTCTTTTTTTCTTCTTCTTCTTCTTCTGACTGGTTTCAAAATTAAACTATAGCATCAAACAAGATTGCAGTGATATTTAAAGGACCAGTGTGTAGGATTTAGTGGCATCTACCAGTAAGACTGCAGATTGCAATCAACTGAATACCACCTTCGCATCACCCTCCCCTTCCATCTAGGCCTGTGATGATATATTCTCCCAATCCGACACTGTCATGACACTTAGGTGCTGATTCGAGTCGTATTGCAATTCTGATTCATTAGCCCATGGAATTAAGTTGAATCATATACTAATAGAGACTGCATATCATGAGCCATATTTGACATTATATGTCAGTCAGTCTTCCATAGTTTCATCTCACCAGCATCATTGCTATACTGCATATAAAAGAAGTAAATAAAATAAAATATCTTGAGTGTGACTTTTGACCCTTTGAGGTTGTTGTAGTTTGTGGAGTGTTGAAGCTGCAGATTGAGTTAGCAATGTGAAGTCTTCAAAATTTCCACAAATCATAACAAATATATGCCTGAGATTATAAGCATACAAGTCAGTTTATGTTAAACATGCAACCTGTACTGTACATTTACTGCCACAATACTAAAGAGAATCAATTTTTTTCTCTACCCCTATTTCGAAGCCAATACAAAGACCTACGGTGGCCACGAAACTTGTGAAAAGCGTGAAAGGACGTTTTTTTAGCCAGTGTTTGGTTTGTCTGCTCTGACCTACTACAGAAATTGTGGTGCCACACTCTGTAGAAGAGGACTTGTAGATAATAATGGCTCACTGGTTAATTTTCAGGTGATTATACATTAATGAGAACATACTTTTGAATATTGGCATATTATACACTGGTCCTTTAATTGGTAGGCTACTTATTTGACAGTTAAAAGTGAAACATATGGATTCTCTATAGCAGGTCACTCTGAGTGCAAGTCGTACAGCGCTGAAAACATCACACCAGCCAGTTCTAGCATGGCTGACAGCTGGTATTTGTCAGACATGTTCCCCAACTTACCCTTTTCGTCCTTACACACAGAAAGCTCTTCAGCAGGGCCAGTGACTGCGTTATGGGGAAATAAATGCAGCGATGTTTTCCATCCTCAGCTGACAATCCCTGACAAGTACCTGGCACCTACTCTTCCCTTTTTAAAACAGCAGGTAGGTGACAACAGCCTTCCTTTGTCATGTAAGACTGAGCTCTGCAGTTGTTCTTGACAGGTAAATGTCTTATGAAACAGTCACGGAATGGAAATCATGGAGCTTGTCAGTTAAAGAGGCAGAACGTGGGAGCTAGCAGTGCACAGGAAAAGAGGGCTGGTGTGATAGTATTGTTTTTGACAGGGAAGAGGATGTGAGCGCCGCCATACCTTGTTGCATTAAAGAGCCGACTCCAAACCAGAAGCTGTTGAGGAGGGTGAAGTTGTTCTCCACCACATCTGATCCGGGGTTACAAGGATGGGCGTCGTACCACTCGTACGGGCTGAACCTGGGAACGAGACAGGAAGTTGGAACGCTGGTTTCAAACCCTCATCGGCTATGAGATCTGAGAAAATCCAAAAATGATATCTTCCTTATCCTCCCCAAACACCATTCCCTCCTCAAGAAGAATCTCACAAACTGAATCATTTTAGCTTGAGAGCTATTCTGAGAGTTTCAGCTATTTTAGAGTTCCACCTTTGGTTTGCAGTAACAACACTATTGATGACTGTACTACAGCAACAGCTCTACAAAACAGTGGTTAATGGTGCAGTAAGCGATTCTGGAAGAAGTTAGTTGATTGTTACGTCTCATT
>JAJHUR010089307.1:16619-36547 GCA_027495735.1 Lutjanus campechanus | reverse complement strand
CTCGCCACGCCGCCTCGTAAAATACTCCACACACTCAGGTAATGATGTGCTTATTTTGAAAAGTCAAATTCATACATTCAGTTAGTACAGACGCTTAATTCTGTTAATAAAAACGAATGAGTGAGGTATAAACTGCTTCCTTTGTCATCTTCCCCAAAACCTAACTTTGTTAAACATTTTTCTTAACCACCTTTTTCTGTGACCGTTAGAGCTGCATATTATCCAGCTATTTTGATAATCAAATTAATCAGTTTCAGTAACTTCATTAGAAAAAATTCTGTTTCCACCCTCCTAAATCAGAATATGTTCTGGTTGCTTTAGTCCTCTGTGACAGTAAACAGAACATCTTTGGGTTGTGGACAAAACAAGACATTTGTGGAATCATCTCAGAGTTTGTGAAATACTTATTAACATTTTTCACCTTTTTCTGACATTTTGTAGACCAAACACCTAATTGATAAATGGGGGAAATAATCAACAGATTCATATTTGTTCATATTTGTTAGTTGTAGCACCAATGATCATCATTGTTTAGACTTTGTAAGAACATATGTAAAATAAAAAACGGCAGCTAACGGCTTCTTATGGAGCACAGAGCTCTGCAGAAAACCTTGGAATATAAACATTGCTCTGATAAATGCATGGATTTTTTTCTATATTGAATTAATATAATTGCCTGGTCTATAAAAAGACACATTTATTCACTAATGCTAAGTTGTTAAACCCAAACTGTTAAATTACATGTTTCCTTTTGAGCAACAGTCAGAAAACCCAAAGAATAGCAGCACATTTAAAAGTCGAAACAGGCGAATGTTCACAATTGTTATTATGATTTTTCTGTGTTACAGGCAGCTGAACCCCATGTATGAAGGCTATCTTCAGCATGACGCCCAGGAGGTGCTGCAGTGCATCCTGGGATATGTCCAAGAGGCTTGTGACACCATCAGGAAGGAGCGAGAGTTGGCGATGGAGTCTGACGCAGTGACTGAGGTTAAAATTGAGAATGGTGTCCATTTGGATTCCAGCAGCTCTGCAGCAGAATCCAAAACTCAGACTGAAGAAGACAGCCAAGTCAGCGGCAAGAGAAAGAGTGACACTGAGGTGGGAAACGCCAAAAAGAAGCCAAAATCTGTTAAGTCTAAGAAGTCCGATGCAGAGGAAGAAATAAATAGACCCTTCACTCGCTCCAAAAGGAGGTCCTCCAGTGACATCACGATAGAGCGCACCCAAGACAAAGAGGGGAAGGCAGAGGATGGCGGGGTGAAGAAAGTGCACAGGGAGGACGACGGAGGGAGTGACGGTGAGGGGAAAGGTGAAAAGGCATCTAAAGAGGCAGACGGGAAAAGAAAGAAGAAAAACAAGCTGAGCTGGCTGAAGCCTTCTGGGAAACAACCGAGCATTTTCTCCAAGTTCCGCAGCGTGGGGAAGATCAGCTGCACGACCGTGAAGAACCAGAACAAAGCCGAGCAGGAGAACGGACCGACAGACGACCAGAGTCAGAATAAGAAGAACAGTGAGGAGGAATCGTCAAAAAACATGGCTGAAGACAAGAAGGCAGTGAAACCTCCAGGTAGGAGAAAGGGGAATGGGATGTAGTTTTTGGACAGAAAGCAAGTTAACTTTGTTTAGTATTATTTAACCTCTTCAACTCTGCAGGGACGCGTTGGTCCCCAAACAGCATTATTCTATTTCACTGGTTGTTGTGAGCTCACTTTTAAAGCTAAACTGAAGTTATATAAAAGTAAATTACTAAACATCACTACAAAGTTTGGCTAAGTTTTGGCAAGTAAATTGGCATGGGGCTTTTCAAAGGTGTCCCTCAGTGATTCATCTCAATATATCAGAATGAAAATGACACACATGCCCACTTCATGTTAACCTTATGCAGTTTTGGACAAAAACCATGCAGCATTCCTGCACACTGCATACACACAACAGAATTGGAATTGTATAAATTGTGTTCGTCTAGAAGGCTGAGACTAGTCACCGTATCAAAGGTATAATAAAAAATTAAAAAAAAATATCAAAGGTATTTGATCCCAAATGACAGTGTGACATTTTCTGTGATGTTCTTCAAGGTCTTGGTATCTTGATGTGGTATCTATCAATTTTCTGGTTGTAAAAGGATGTTAAACTGTGCACCAAATCTGTTGGTATCAACCCCAAAAAACTGCTGCAGGAACTTGGGAGATATGATACAGCATGAGAATGTCCAACATATACGTCAGTCAAAACATTCTAAGCCCCTGTACAGTCCAAACTTTAGAAAAACATGTGACAGACTGCAAAAATTAATCTTTATGTACCAGCTTTCAGATGATGTATGTGGCTTTTACTTTTGACTTTTGACTTACTGTCACCCCCTAAAGATCCCTGTCCTGATGAAAAAAATTTAGAATGAAGAGGTCATACTTAGAAATTATTTCAGAAAATTGAATTTTCATCCAAAGAAATGTTTTAATCTAGAGACTATGAGAACACAAGTTATTATAAGTTAAAATATGTTATATTTTATAGACAATATAATCATCCAGAGGACAACAAATTGCCTTTCAAATGATGGTGGTTTAAGTGTTATTTTTGTCTTAATGGATTTTTATTTTAAAAGCAGCCTGTATACTGTTGGAGCAGAGAGTAAGAGTACAAAGTAAAGATAAGAGTTCTCCGGTTGCTGAATTTAGCCTCTGCCCTGGGAAATCGGATAGCATTAGTCCTTCATATGTCACTTCAGACATGAAATATGACAGGTCACTCAGCCATGTCTGTCTGTGTCTCTGTTAGATTCAGAGGGCCTGGATCTGATGGAGCGCTTGTTCCAGGGCCAGTTGGTCCTGAGGACTCGATGTCTGGAGTGTGAGAGCTTCACAGAGAGGAGGGAAGACTTCCAGGACATCAGTGTCCCCGTCCTCGATGACCAACCCAGCAGCCCGGACAACCTCCCTGAGGGTGGGTGTTTATAGAGCGCCTTTTATCTCTTTGGCACAGCACAGTCTTTCAATCAATCATGCTTATGTGGGGACAAACAATTTAAGAAATGTAGGTAATCATTTAAAATAACTGCACAGTGAAAACACACACAGACATATAGATTCAGCCCAATCAATTTTTGAAGTTTTTTTATTATGTCACCCTCTGCCAAAAAAAAAAGGAAGTCAGTGTTATCTTGGATATCCAGAAAAAAGTAATGAACATGTACATACTTTCTAACTAATATCTTCTTTCTTCCCAGTCTCTCCTGATCCCAAACCTGAGCTGAAGACTCTGAAATGGGCCATCGGTCAGTTTGCTTCAGTGGAGCGCATTGTTGGTGAGGACAAATACTTCTGTGAGACGTGTCATCATTACACAGAGGCCGAGAGAAGTCTGCTGTTTGACAAAACTCCAGAAGTCATCACCATCCACCTGAAGCGCTTCTCTGCCAACAGTTTGGAGTGAGTTGATGTCTTGTCAACACATTTACTGCTCAGTTTTGTGTCTTTCTTTCAGCATTTGCCTCCAAATTACTGTAGCTTCAGTCCTGTCCAGAGTATTGACATATTTGTTTCTGTTTGAAACAAGGTTAATGATTTTGTGGTTGATCTGCTAAGCCTCATTTTTTGAGGATACAAAAGGCTCATCATTTGTGGTTTTTGACAGATTTTCTCAGGAATACACAGCAACATATACAACTTACATACACGAGTACTCAAAAGCTTTGCATACACGTGATGAATACTAGGTGCTGGACAGACGACAGACATTGAATCAAGTTCTGTTGGTAATGTGAGCAAACATATCAATGGACACCATTTATTCAACTGTTAGAAAATATTCTCATACTGTAAATTGCTGAAGCTTGGTGTTACACAGGAATAGAAAAGGAGAGGTCAGTTTGAATGAAGTGACTTTATTATGATAGACATGATATTAACTCATCTGTTTCTTTTCCTCTTAGCTTGGACCCGTATGCAGGTCTGTCTAAAGTCAACACTCCCTTGCAGACCCCTTTGAACTTGTCTCTGGAGGAGTGGTGCACGCGTCCCTCATCCGTGAAGGGTCAACACTATCAGCTGTTTGCTGTGGTCATGCACAGCGGCATCACCATCAGCAGCGGCCACTACACCGCCTTCGTCCGCATTTCTGATCTGAAAAATTTGAAGCTCCTGCCGCAGGACAGAAAAGAGACTAAGGAGGAGGAGGAAGAGGAGAAGGAAAGTAAAGAGGGAATCCAGGTGAAAGAGGAAGTGTTGGACTATGACGATGGAGAGGTGTCGTTCAGCCTGACTGCGAGGAGAGGTGTGAGTTTGGCAAGCGGCAAAACGGGAGGCAAGAAGCTGTCAGAGGGTGGGGTTGGACTGTTGGGGGGCCAGAGGAGTTTATCCAGTTATGATCTTGGGAGCAGCAGCACACATACAGAAAAAGCAACCAGCAGTGGATCCACAGAAGGATCGAAACGGAGAAAAACCATCAGCAGCCTGAGCCAAAACACTGAGCCAGGACTTAAAAAGGAGGGTGGAGCAGGAGAGGAGGCAGCGATGACTCCCTGTGGTGGGGTGGAGGCCACAGAGCAGCAGGCTCTGAACAACCTTCTCGAATACGAGGGCAAGTGGCTGCTGTTTGATGACTCGGAGGTGCGTTTGTTTGAGGAGGAGGATTTCCTGCGAGCCTGCTCTCCTCAGACGTGCTCCTCATCAACACCTTACCTGCTGTTCTACAGACGGATGCCTGAACCTGCACCCTGACATGAACGCTGGGACCAATGTTGACTCAGGGGGTCGTGCCAGTCAGGCGCTTAGGCAGCTGAGCACTCACACAGAGGACAGTTGTGTTTTGCAATGCTACAATCAGTGCCAAAAATACTGTGGCTGCCATATTGGCGCCTGAACTGAAGATACTTTTCAGCCCAGAAAAACATGAACTACTACAGTCTGGTCTCACTGTGTGACTGAAGCTGTTCAGACCTTCTCATGGACTCGGATACCGAGACAGACAAATGGCGATTTGTCTATGTGCCAGGGATGACTTAAGCTTTTTTTCCCCGCCTCTGTAAAGTGGCCTCTTTTTTTAAATTTTTTTTTATTTCTTGGACACTGGCCTTGATACTTTTTCTGTCATCGTCTTGAACATGTCCTGTTTTTGATGTTTTCTCAGTTATTCATTTTGTATGGCTCCTTTTTACAAATTGGAAAAGCACTTTTGAACTAAAGTTTAATTGAGCAAAGATGCAAAATGTTGGGAAATGTCTCTTTTTCTGGCTGATTACTTTTCTATAATCTATTAATTTGCATTTACACTAGGCTATATCACTGCTGTTTACACTTTGAATAGGTAACTCGACTAAAAGCCAAAATAAGAACCAAATAAGCAAAGCATTTCCTGAGGTTTATACTTCTTGAGGTTAGAGAATACACAGATTATTCTTTCTGCAATGTTTTAAGCAGTTATGATGAAAAGCCTTTGCTCTCCTCCCATATCAACTTCTCAAAATTGTGCACCAATGCCTTGTTTAGCTTTTAAACAAATTTTCTTTTCTTTTTTTTATCACTGTGAAGCCTGAAATGCAGGAAAACCCACTGTTAGAGTGACCTGTAATATTTACAATGGCATATTTTGACATAAAACACCCTAAAATGTTAAGTATATAATATATACCAAGCTGATCTATATTTTGTTGGATCAGTTAATATTAGTTTCTCGCTCAGTTCGACATCAGAAGCTTTTTCAATGTGTCGAATGAGAGTGAAGAACTCTAGAAATTTAGATTTCTTAAATCTACTACAAGGAGTTTTTAACTAGTTATGAAACAGTTTAATACTGATGGCTCCCTGTGACGAGACCGTGTGTTCACACTTTCCCGGGCGAAGTCACAGTGAGAGGTACGATAACCAGTCTAAATGAAGATTTTTATCTAAATAATTTTATTTTTGAGATTAGATTTTGTGGTTATGGTCACATGGGCCTCCAAAATCAATACAATATTTGAGTTCCTTGTAGTAGCTTTAAGTAAAATCAGATTTATATAAAATCGGCACAGCACGGTTATGAAAAACGGCCTCGTTCACCTTTCAAATACTATTTGAATGTGCAAATCTGGAATTTAAAGGGTTACTTCTTTAATTCAGAGAGGGAGGGGCACTGCACTCCCAACTTCTATAAATGCCACAATTGTTCCAGGTGTGGTCATTTTTCCTCAACAACAACAACATCTGGATTATAGCATTTAAGACACTTTAGCCAGCAGGATGAGGATGTTCTCTTGTGTTCAGGTGCTCACAAACTGCCAAAACAAGCTGGAGGAAATAATTTGAGGACACCACAAAGATCAATTTTGCTCTAAGAACATTTTTCTTTGCTTATGAATCTGTCTCCGTGAACACTCAAATTATGACATTCCTGTTAATCAGCCGCTGCGTTTGTTTTGTTCATGTTCAGTGTTTTCTGTACTTCATCATATCACATAGCTTTGCAGGTGGAAAAATACGATCTCACACCTGTGTAGTTAAAATATTCAGTAAAGGTGACATTGTTCATCTCAGGTTCAGCAGAATGGTCGAGTCCAATCATGGTTTCAGGGATTGAATCAGTTATTAAGCTGTCCTTTGTGAGATAATACTTATTATAGGCCATATTCAGTTATTTCACTATAAGTCGTGTATATCTGGGAAAGGTTTCCAAAGTAAGTGCTTATAGATCTGATTTAATATGACGTGACAACAGCCAGTAAGTGTGTTGGTCTCCTTTAAACTGTACCTCATTCCAGCTGTAATTACTTTAATGTTGGCAGGTTCATACTAAATAAGCAATAAAGTTTTTACCTTCACATGTTCTCACTGCTGATCCTTTTCTTTGTTTCCAAACTTTATGGCGATACTCTCCTACTCACACCCTGATCTGTTGTCTCCAACATAACATTAATCCTACATAAACACAAAAATAACACATTAGGAAGCAAGATAATTACCAGCGTACACCGACTGAACATTAAAATATTTATTTAGTAAAATATTTAAAATAAACAAAACAAAACTACATAAAATTATACAAGGATGTTTAAAGTACCTAACTTTAAAACATTCTTTCAACTAAAAATGATAATAAAGCATCATGATAAATAATGGTACCATTTTTTGCATGTTTTCATTTTTTTTTTCTTCCCCCCTGTTTTGAATTACATAAACTTTCAAGTTGTAAAATGCATTGCTACACCGTAATAAAAAAGTGCACACATGAAATTGAATACAGATTTTTGACACATAGTACATCATTAAATAGACACCTTGACTTTTAAAATTGTACCTTTTCTGCAGGAAAAAAAAACAAAAGTTTTTTGGCACTATAAATAACAAATAAAGGGATCTCAGAGCATTCTTCATTTTCAGTGGCGTGTTTGTGTTTCAGAAGTGAAGGCTAACGTTAGCTTTTTTTTTTCTAAGGGTTGCATAGGAACGAATACAACAACTTGTTCCCTTGTGTGACAAGTAATGGTCAGCAAAGAAAAATTCTAAATGCCAAGGTATCTCTTTAATCTTTAAGATCCACTTGTTCGTTTCCTCTGATTGTGTAACAGTTCGTCTGTAAACAACTTAAGACACTGGAATGACGTACCAAGCTGCAACACGTTTAGTCTTTCTTTTAGCACACTCTCCAAAACACTGACCAACTTTGAAGACACTCCTATTTACACTCGAGAATAAATTAATATTGCAATTTATTATGTGTGTGTGTGTTTGTGTTTGTGTGTGTGTGTGTGTGTGCCTGTCATTCTTCTTCATCTTCAAATGTCAAGCTTGCGGAGACTCATTCTGCTGAAGGAATCTCTGGAAATGAAAACAAACAAACACGTTTTGATTTACACAGACAGAAGGATCATCTGATCATTCAAGTGAAGCAGACAGTGATTTGGAGGATTAACTGGACTTCAAGCCCGATGATTTTGACATTATGTGGCTCATCTTCTATTTCCATTTCTACTTTTTTAAAAAAGAGATCTGGCTTGCGAGTGTAACAAGATTATGAGGCTGCGACTGGGAGACTGAAATGTCCTGCAGCCGAGTGGTATTTTTATCCAGATCTTTTAAACCACAGTTAAAAATACATGCTATATGAGAATGATGTAAATGACAAATGTAGGGTTCCCACTGTGATCCTGATGAAAAATTAAAGTTTGTCCCCCCTTGGAAATAAAAGGTTCCAACTGACCTCATTGTCAAAACTGAGTTATACACATATTCTTATTCTCTGACCACCTATTAACATTTGGATTTTTCATTTTAG
This sequence comes from Lutjanus campechanus, assembly GCA_027495735.1. Taxonomy (NCBI): domain Eukaryota; kingdom Metazoa; phylum Chordata; class Actinopteri; order Lutjaniformes; family Lutjanidae; genus Lutjanus; species Lutjanus campechanus. The sequence continues at coordinate 28,294 of JAJHUR010089307.1, read as the reverse complement.
TTAGATGCAATTCTGCACTTTTAACTTAACAGTCTGACTTCGTAGGTAGAACCTCTTTGTTTTCTAACTTAGTTCTATAAGGTTCGAAAGCACAAGATAGTTTATTTTCATTGTTAGCTCCCTAATTCAGTAACAAGTGGGAACCGTACATGACAGACCTTTTCACAACAGCCATTTTGACATGAAATAGTAAACAAAGGTGTTACCAAGGATACTAATTAAGGTTCCGCTAAGGGGGTTGCTTATTGTGCATGCTGACCCACTGGGAAGGCTCTGCTAACACTAAATGGAACGGGACCTTAATTATCATCATTGGATTGAAGGTCTGCATGAAAAAGGTCTTTAATACAAACACAGGACACAGAGACTCAAAACAGCATCATAACATGTAGTCTGAAAGCACCAAACTACCTTGTCAAGCTGTCCGTTTGCTGCATGATTTTTTACAAAAGCAAATAAATAAATCATAAATTAACATCCAAAGCAAATCATCTACTCGCTCACACAAAAAGAAAAACACAGTCCGTTCTGTCTGTTCAGTCCTACCTGTGCGAGTTGACCTGCAGCACAGGTTTATAAAGCTGAGGGATCTTTCTGTTGATGAGGGGCTGCAGCGCCTCCTTCAGCCGGTGATAATTCCTCTCCAGCTCCCTCTGGTACTCCTTCTGATCCGGACCAATCAGGCTCTTATTCTTACGGAGGGCATCTTCACACCTTTGGAAGAGGAGTCCATCAAATAATGACATGTAGAATCAGTTCTACGCTTTGTCTTTTTTGGTGGGGGCAACAGATAACAACAACACGATACTGAGGACAGAGAATCAGGTTGTCATCTACAGGCTTAGTTCAACTGCTACAACTGTTCTCAACAGCAGCTTTTTCACTGAGCACATCTTTGATAATAAAAAATACTCTTTTCTCATAATTACAAGATAATTTTCTAATTATTTCAAGATACAGATCATGCAACTGTGATTTTGTTTTCTCATAATCATGTTCATCCGTATTAAAACCTTGTGTCCATCAGACAAATTTCCAGCATGTTGCTCCTGTTCACAGGTTTATTATTCATCATCCACAGCCCCGTACCTCTTTGTGAAGTCTTTGAAGCAGAGCCGTAGCTTATTGTGGTGTCTGTAAAGCTTTGGGTCACTGGGAATCTCTGACAGGAACACCTGAGCCACCTCCAGAGGACCCTGAGGAAAGCAGATAATATGATTATCCATTTACAGCTTTACTTATCCATCACATCGCAGTAATTTAGCTGAAGCTTTTATCCAAAGAAATTTACAATGAGCGCATACAGCCATGTGGATACACCACAAGAAATAAGAAATAATAATGCAAGATTAAGAGATTCAGACAATGTGTTTTGTTTGTTGGCAGGAACACCTGTTTGTCAAATGTATCTGACATTTCAGAATTTACCTGGTTGACAGTTGTGCCCACTGATCCCTGTAGGACCATCTGCAGCATCTTTGCATCGGCAGGGTCCTGGTGGGTGGCGAAGGCAAGCTCCTGAGTCTTCTTCTGCATGTCCTCTATCGCCACCTCGATGGGAGTGGATATAATCTGGAAAGTGACGAAGAAACGTGGTTTTAGTGACATGGAGCACAGCAAAATTTGGTTGAAATAGCTCCTTTTTATTACCACCTAATCTCCACAACATCATCACTTCCACAGGTGGAGATAAGCTACTGCATGTTGTTTTGCACTAATAATAAAAAATAAAAAAATCTTTATCAATTGTAAGGTAGTTTTCTGAGAGAAAATCAAGAGAAACTAAACCAGTTACATAAGAAAGAAAAAACTGGAGATTAGCTGGAACTGTTTTTCTGTTTTCACCGACCTCCTCTTTGTGGATGATGTTGATGCGTGTCTTGATGTAAGGGAACGCGTGGGAGGTGGTGAGGATGGTCTTGCGTTTGAACTGTTCGTGCAGGTCCCCGTGGGCCCGCCCATCCAGAGTGAAGGGGGTGCAGTAGACGAAACGTCGCAAGTTGTAGTTCTTGTCAAAGTAAGTGATGCGATCCTTCATCTCGTACGTGTCGAAGTACGGCTCCACATATGTGATCTGGATGAAGGCCTGCGGGAACAAATCAAAGCTTAATGTTAAGTTTTTGGATTGTGTTCATTCTGTTAAAGCTGGATACTTGAACTATAAGTTTTAATAAATAGCTATCCAACGATGCCCAACGCCAACCTTATTAGGGTCCAACTTGCACTTGTCCACTGGGTTGGAGTCCTTGATGACTTCCACCTGGTCCTCTCCAAATCGCTCCCCATAGAAACCCTGAGAAGAAACAGAGCAGAGCCTTGTTAGTTCTTAGCAGAGGGCTGAAAGCACGCACAGCAAAAAGAAGTAGAAGTAATTTTAAGAATCATGGTGTTCCAGGAGAATCTGGAGCCTGCATGGTGGTATTTATTTACCTCTAGCCTGTGAGAGATTTCCGCCAGCTTTGTGATGGCAGGCTCTTTGTACACAAACTCCTGCTCGTCTAAGTCGCCAAATTTTGAACCGTAAAATCCAACTCTGAAGTACGTACCAAACATCCTCTTTCCATCCTGCGAGCAGAGGAAGAAAAATGTTAGTGCTGAGGAGGAAGAGAAATTAAATTAATAACGCGTTCATTTTGATACAGACTTTAAAAAAACAGTCGAAACAAAAATCTTTTTAATGATGAACCATTGTCCAAATCAGACACCAGATGTAAATTCAGTGCAAACCCTAAATAATGATTCTTTTTTGCTTTATACACAAATGGGAAGTCCAACAATGGCAGACTTCAGCTCCAGCTGTGACCATGTAGTTCACAGGGGTAAAGGAAGGAAGAAAACTGTAGTTCATTCAGAGAAATAACACTTAAAAACGCAACGAGTTTGAGTTTGAGATCTGTAAGCAAATAGCTAACACAGATTAGACTATACTCTCACATACTTTCATGTAATATGTGTTGGGTTTTTTTGCTTAATATGTCCACCGTATTCCAATCTATACATGTACATGGTTTGAAATAAACTGTCTGTGGAGGCCACTGTCAGACAGAACGCAGCCAAAAGAAAGTCAGCAAACTCTAGATTATCATCCACACATTTAATCAACGATTCAACGACAGTCTTGCATATTTGCATCTATTGTAGATGTTTTTATGGGCTTGTTCTACAGATTTTCCCCCTCTACACCTGAACAGAGAACAGGCAGGTGCAGTGTTTCACCTTGTTGTAACGGGCACTGAACCAAAGACCAACAAGAAACAACAACCTGTTTTAAAATGCTCATTTCACAGCGAGCAGTCGTTAACAGTACAACAGATACTCCTTAAGAGAGGTATGGAAATTTGTCAATTCAAAGATGCATCGTGATGTGGAATCAGATGTGGAAGATTCTACATTGATTGACTGATTGATTGACAGACCGTAGTGGGAGACTGTAGTCTAGAGAAAATCCTAGTCTACCAACGCTGATTGTTGATTTTCCAGCCCAAACTGGACAATAAAGTTGTAGAATTACGTTGTTGCACTGCAGCTTCACTCTAAAACACTGAACTGAAGGTTTAAGTAACGTTTCTTTTGTTGGGAGATATGGTGGAGAGGCAGGAAGCTGCTATATGAAAACCTTATTTCTGTAGACCACAGCACACTTGTAATTCACTGCCCAAGGATTTATGTTTTGGTTCTGTAATGTTTATGTAGTGAGGTGGGTCACATGAATACTGGTATTACAACAATGCATCTTTTTCCAGCCTGTTATAGACCGTTGTAGTCTGATTGCTGAAAGCATTTACTAAATATAAATGGACTTTAGTTTTATCTGACTGCTTGTATTAATTGATGAAAAAGTTGTAAAGTTCAGTAATATACTAAACTGAAGATATGATACACTGAGAATTATGTATTGTGTAGAACTGTGGACAAATAAATAATCAAATCATGAGTTTCTACATTTCTACTCCTAAACGACTTCATTATTCAGCAAACTGAAATCCTGCCTGTTCTGAGAAAAGTAGGCCAAGAGAACAAAGCGACAGACAAGGTTGCTACAAAGCAGCCTTAGATGGTATAAATCAGATATGAGTCATGAGCAGAGAAGAGAACATAAAAACCCTGACAAACCCAGTCTTTCTTGAATGGGTGCAACTGTAACACTAACAATTTCCCCCCCGGGGATCAATAAAGTATTTCTGATTCTGATTCTGATTCTGAAAACATCTCTGCAGAACAAAAATGGTCATAATTACTTCAAACTAATGCCTGAACTCAACCATATCATGTTATCTTAAGAAAAAGATTGTGAACATTCAGTGACAGGTAAAATGGTTCAAATTGAGAACTTTGTTCTGCACAGACCAACCAGAATGGAACTTCACATTAAAAACAGAATGCAAAAACCTTTTGACCTATATTCAATTTAATACAACACAAAGACAAGTGTGGCAGTTTTGTGTTGAGAAATGTTCTTAAAACTGTTCTTTTGAAGATGCCCCTTGAATACCCAATCACAACACTATCACCTGTTTAACAATGAACTTGTTTACATGTGAAATGTTCAAAATAGATGTTTTGTTTTTTTGAGCATTCTGCAACTTTCCCAGTCTTTTGTTGCTCCTGTCTGAACATTCTTTTAAACATGTTGCAGGCATCAAATTCAGAATGTGTGTATGTTTGCAAAAAACAACATTTATCAGTTTGAACATTAATTATCTTGTCTTTGTACTGCATTCAATCAAATATAGCTAATTAGGTTTGTGCAAATCATTGAATTCTGTTTTTGTTTACATTTTACACAGCATCCCAACTTTTTGGGATTTTTGGTTGTACATATTTTAAGTCAGAAAGCACAGCAGGTCTGATACAAGTGTATGTGAGTGGACAAGTTTATATGTGGGTGTATAACATGAGAAAGGAAGAAACTTGCTAAGTTGCGTAAGCATAAGCTGGCATCTGAAAAAAATTACATAAACCCTCGTGGTAACTGCAAGTTGGAGGCATATCTTAGAAATCCATCTACTGCAACTGCTGATTCAAAAATAAATATGAACAGAACTTTAAGAGGCCCTGAAATCTAAGGAACTTACCACAAGACACAATTAAGTAAAGTGGGAAGGAAGGGTCGGCAACCAGGGAAATCAAAAAGGAGAAAACAGAACAAATTTTAATGAGGATTGGGTTCCTCCAGAGATTTCAAAAACAACACAAACTAACACACAACAGCAAAATGATCTCCATTGATTTTGAGAAAGAACATAAACTCATTGTGGAGGATCGAGACCATGCAAAGGCAGACAGTTAACGAAGAAAAAAAAGAAAGACAAAAGTGTGAGAACAGATCCACCACCGTGAGAGGCACAACATGCACTCTCAGTGCATTTCCAAAAGGAACACAGAGTGCTCTGTCCTTTTCATGCAACAAACCATGACAACTCAAGAGGTTAATACTGTTAACAAAAGAGAATGGATGAAATTTTTAAAAAAAAATCAGGGGTCGATTTAGTTTGAACTATTAAAAGAAAGGGCGAGAATACGAACTAATCAAACTCAAAAGGGATAAATCAAGTAATCCTGAGATTACTGTGAGTTGAACCCTCTTGGAGAAAAAAAAAAACCTGACTGCCTCAGGAATTTGGTTCCAGCTGCGACCCAATGCAAGTCTGCAACACCTTGTGTTTTAAAAAGGCTCATTTAATGGTGTGTGGAAAAAATGACCAATGGATAACAGATACCCTTCGAGCGGAAACACTGCACTGAAATCGAGCCCTGTGGTTGAAGATGAAATGAAGATGAAGATGAAGGTGAAGGTGAAGGTGTCAATGAGTGTGTTCTGACTGACACACCAGCAGACAAACAGAAGATGAAGACAGGGAGAGTGCGGATTGTGCAGGTGATGCATTCACTGAGACTGTTGTCATTAGTGTCACACACTGTGGCTCCCATGCACAGCCTGCCAACACTGTCACGTTATAAAAACAAGCTCCTCTTGCACATTGAGAGGAGGGAGGAGAGAGGAAAACGGTGAAGGTGTTGCTGCTCAAACAGCAAGTGTCCCCAGTGGGGGGCAGACAGTTGACATTGTCCGCAGATGTTAATGGATTGGATGTATGTGACAAAGCAAAGAGAGCAACCGAATGCCCACGGCTAGCAAATAAAAGGATGAGAGTAAATAAAAATAACAACAACAAAAAAAAAAAAGATAAACAACATGAGCAGGGCCAAGCAGGAACTGTTTAGCCACCTACCTCCCAGCCAGTACTCTGTGTGACAAAGAGAATACAGGACAAGTGAACGACAACACACATACACCCCCCACACAGTGTGGCATCTGCACACACGGTGATGTTACAGCAAAGAGAATCAACTCTTTGAAATTCAACCAGGTTACAAGATGTCAAGCTGGAGAACAGAGCAACTGACCTCTGACAAAAGTACAATAAATCTTTTCGTAAATGAATTAGGGTTGTTCCGATTCCCATACCAGTACTGGAAAATGCCCCTGATACTGCCTACAATGCGGCATCAAGTCTATTCACTGATCTGATACTACGTAATTTATTAGCCCTCACCTGGACCCTGCTGTTTCCGATGTCAAATTTTATGGTCGGCAAAGGAGAGAAATGCCAGCTTTATCTCTACATCAGATCATGTTGCAAAGTCTGCGTTATTGTAACCAGCTTGTGGTTTGCAGACGGCCTCTGAAGTCTGTCAGGAGGAGGAATATTGTACATAATCTCTGTTACTGAACTGTGAATACAGATGCTGTTATTTCAGTCTTTATGTCCTGATTTGGTTTGTTTTTGTGGGAGTTCAGAGTAACCAGCGAGAGCTTTTTGACTTGTCTTCCATTTGTGATTGTGAACTGGATTGGACTGTTTTGTGATTGTGGGGAAAATAAAACATTCTTTCCAAAAATAGATTGAACTGATTGAACAGGTTTTCTTTTCTTTTTTTCCCCCCACACTGGCCAGTACACAAAGTTCAGGTTTTAAAATTGGGAAGTTAAAAATGGTATCGGAGCATCTCTAGAAACACCAGAGTGTATTGGTTCTGTGAGAAAAGTTGCTCTGCGCACCAGACGACTGTAACCTTTCTCACACTGTAACTTGACATCGTCATCATGGGTCACACAACTGGCCTTTAAGAAAAACCACAACAGGAGTCTCTTCCCACACCTCATGCATCCTCTTCAACAAATATAATAAAGCATGCAAGGTATCTGACAAAGTATAAATAAATAAATACACTGGAATTAAAATGCCAAATAATAAAACCATGCAAAGCTGTGTCTGTGTGAAGACTAGGCAACAGGACTACATTTCCAGTTTGTGTTTGGAGAATGCAAAGTATTCTGAGGCAGCATAGATGAAAAACTTTGACCTTGGTTTTGACCCTTTATTCTTAATAAAATCCTGCTGGAAGAAACTTCCACTGCCCAATAAATGTGACACATGTATTATTTGTGATAAAAGTGCACCTGTGCAAAACATTCTGTGTCAGTGAGGTTTTGATGCAGTAACATTGAGTGCCATTTTTGACCCATATTACTGAATTTACACAGGAACAAAGGAAAAAATTCATTTATAAGCTGATGTGACCCAGATGTGATCTTTATATAGCAAGAGAAATGAAAAATGTATATTGAAAACATGTCAAATCTGGGTCACAAAGAGACTAAAAAAAATATTTTTGTCTTTTGGTTCTTGTATAAACCCAGTGTTTCTACAATGTATGTGTGTGTGTGTCTGTGTGTTTACCTGATGGACAATTTTGCCAAATGCTTCCTGTAGTTTACCATGAATGGTGGCTAGCTTCTTTGCATCCCTGTTGGCTTCGTGGATAGGGATCAGTACCTTGTACACTTCATTTACCGCCTCGTACATGCCCGCCTGGAAGGGGCATTGAGACAAATGTTGGAAAGGCACAACCACTTAAACCAAAACTTCAAACAGCTCAGCATGAACTTATAGATTCACAGAGAGTGTAAGGCCTGAATTAGGACCACTGGAAAAGTTATACGGACATCTGAATACAACTGACCGATCCTCTTATAAGAACATTTGGGAAACAAACAACGGTGCTATCTGTCTTGTAACTCTTATTAATTTTTAAGACACAACACAAAATTAGGAATAAGAGCCACAGTAAAATGCCTTGGTGAGAGAAAGAAGAAGTCACTTGCTCCAAAGTCTGTGACTAAACCCTTGGCATGCTTGTCAACATCCATTCATTTAATCACCCATTAATCCTTCTACACTTCTCACCATGGAGAAAGAGGCAGCAGCCTGCTCCAGGAGTCCCACGAGGCCAATCTCAGTGAAATATTTCCCTGAACAAATGCCCTCCTCATCTGGTGACACCACATCATCAGAGACTGCGGATTCTTCCAGCACGTTGGAGGAAATATTCTGTGCACAAACACAAATAGAAAAACGATATAAGCACACCCATCAGAAGACATTTCTGTTGCCAAAAGGATAAGACATTACATGTATCCAGCGCTCTCTTCACCTGGAAGGTGACACAGCCTACGGGCAGATACTTGCGGTCCTCCAGCATGCTCAAGTATTCTGCGACCAGAGCAGCGCTGTGCACCAAACACTGAGCCGCCTCGGCATGGTTGTTCCTTTCTGAGTGTTTTCCAGCCATGTTCTGTAGCCACGTGAGCCGCAGGTCTGGCGACGTCTGGTAACCCTTCGCAATCCTGGAGATTGACACGAAAGCAAAAACAGACACATCACACACATGAACGCACACAAACAACAAGATAATGGTAATCACAGCATGGAAATACAATTACAATGTGTATTCTGTACCTGTACATAAGATCTATCAGCATCTCAGGGTCTTCCTGGTGCTCCTTCATCTTGACTGTGTCAGACAGGATCATGTGCAGGTTAAACACAAGGTCCTGGACCTGGAAAATAAAGAATGGAGCCCTTGAGTTACTGCTTCCACAATCTTTCTTATTACAGAAATCAAGATGTAGGGGAATAAGTGAAAATCAGTCAATTCAGCAAATAAAAACAATCAATAATAACAATAAGCTGTCTTCTCACGCTGTAATAGGCGATAACTAAACAATCTGATAGATATATCAGTACCTGGTCTGGGAAAGTGGTCTCTCTCAGCTCCAAGTCCTCCTCTGCGTAGGTGAGGATGGTCTTTAGAGAGCGACGCAGAAACTCCTCGTTAAAATTCTGAGACGTTCCCACCAGTGAAGACAGAGACATGGTCACCTGCATCTTCACTCTTGCAAAGTTCTGAAAGTGCAAAAACAAAGAGAAGGAAGGATTGACAAATGATATTTTGTCAAGACTACTGGTTTTTGTGTGATAGATACGGACTGTGAAGGAAGCACTCTGAAGATAAAAAGTAAATTTCAAAAAGGTGTGTGTGTCTGCCTGTACTAGAACAAGGGAAATGATGCATTCACCAGTAATTAAACCTAAACTGGATGGCTGATTCCAGTGTTTGGTTTTATGCTAAACTGGGTGGTATAAAGTGAAAGAAAATGGGAATAAACAATTATGAGAACACAGCCAAGAACTGGCCAACCAGCGGTAATTTAGTTCCTCATAATAACTGATTTAACAACAATAGTAGTTCATTTTAAAGTCATCACATCATTTTGAACAATCTGTTCAAATAAAAAGGGCTTCAAAGTACATGTTTTCACACAGCGTCTTAACATGTGATGATTAATTAGAGGTCAATTCTGCTCCATGAAGTTACACTCCAGGGATTCTTTGACATTTGCAAACCATCATCCCAGGTTCACAAATGTTGCTACAACACTAATGACATGGATTGCAAGTTGAGCTGTAAACCACTTGTACTCACGTTGCCGATCTCAAAGTTTTGCCTCATGAGGAGGTAGAGGGAGGCGCTGGCATGGGCCCTGATGGTACTTATGCTGCTGCTGCAGCTCCTCAACAGTCGCAAACACAGATCAGCACACTGCTCTGTTTCCTCCTCAAACAGCAGTTCAGGAAACTACACGGGCAGAGAGAAATACACCCAAACTGACACAATGCAAGTATGAAGTCCTGGAAGAAATGGAGAGTAAATGAACACTGAAATGAGGCACTTTAATAAAAGTCCAGTAGTCTAACCTTAGATACCAGTGCCCTCTGAGTGGCGAAACAGTGCTGGAGGTAGAGGGCGCTCTGGTTGCAGGCCATGCTGTGGAGCAACACCTTCAGCACCCCGCCGAGGATACTCTCCTTTGACTCTGTGACTGATACCGTCTGGAGAAAGAAGGACAGACATGTCAGGGTTCATGTAATCACAGGTGTTCTATATTTCCGATGCATGTTTGCGCTGTGCGTGGATAAATGTATAAATCCCTGTTCACTTGCATACCTGTACAATGATCTCCAAAGTGTCAAGAATAATTATGTTGGCCTCTGTCGCAAGGTTACCATCAATAAGTGCTTCATGTTCCAGCTCTGCTCTGGTCCTACAATCAAGAAATCAGAGAACACTGTCACAAACTGATTTCCACATCATTGTGATGTTAATGATGCACGCTTGAGCTTCCAGTCCCCACATTCAAACAAACAATAAAGTAATCTTGGTATTGAAGAAAAAGGTTATGTGCTGTGTTTTCATAAACTTCAATGAAATATGATATCTTCATACAACATCAGCACAAAGTTAAGAAAACTGTTTATCTATCTATCTATTATCTATCCCATCTATTTAAATGTATTTTACACTGCAAGATGCGTCTTAATCTGCATGGCACAGATCAGATACTATTCAAATGATGCACAGAAACAACGCATGCTGATCCTCAGCCAAACCTATGACTCCCCCTACTAGAGGGCTGAGAGGTTTGAATGCATTAAGGAGGCTGTTCTTCATTATTTAGTGAACAGCAGGTGTTCTATTCCTGGTCTACAGGTAGAACACTAGGGCTAAATTTTGGATATCTACATGTCCCTAAAATGGCTACTTTGGAGCATATGAAACTGTAACAAGACTGGGTTTCAGTCATAAAGAGTCGATGACAAGAGCTATTTGCTACATTTGTCTTGCTTTTTTTTTGCTGCAGCAGCAACCAGGGAGACACACAAGTCAGGACCCCAAAACAAAGAAGCACACTGGTTAAGAAGCAAAACAGACCCACTGCAACCGCTACCATCCCTGAGACAGACACTGTTACCAGGACAGAGGGTGGGGGAGGGGGGTTCAAGGAAGAGGAACCAGGATCGGGGGCGGGTCTGTTGATGCATTCATGAGTATACATATGAGCTTAGGAAGTCAAAATGGAAAAAAAATGAATCATAAAATGGATGTGTCAAAGGCTAGAATCATTAACGTGGGTCACCCAAACAAAATTAATTAGTTTATCGTGACTTGTTTAAAGCCAAGTCCATCGGGAGGAAATCTAATTCAAACTAATAAACTCAATTTGAGTCCATTTCAACTGTCTAAATACTCATAAGCATGTGAATACACCATAAATGAGGCACTAAAGCAGGGAGGAATTCAAAGGAGCACACAGCAAATGTGGACCATACAATACCTGACCGATCTGTGACTCCTACATACACACACAGCAACGTGAGAGAACAAATGGAAATTAACAGAAAACAAAGACTGGAGCTGAATTTACAAAAGAACAGAGATAAAAATAAAATTTCAAACCAAAAAAAAAAAAAAAAAAAAAAAAAAAAAAA